>CAMTYY010000018.1:0-299393 GCA_947086415.1 Pammene aurita | reverse complement strand
ATAGTTTTAAACTATAGTGGAGAAAAATGAGTGACGAAGGAATTAAATTTATTAAAAGTAGACGTGGAACTGTTCTATTATTTGCGGGCTACAGATTTCACAAACATGTTCAAAATAAAAATGGCAAGAGCATCTGGCGTTGCGAACACTATAAAAAGTCAAAATTGAATTGTACTGGATCAGTATTTTTGAACTCGGTGAGTGATTGTTGTCCGTAAAACGAATATTCTTTCTTGAAAATTATTAACGTAGAATTGCCGGTGAGATGGATCTTTAAATGACGATTAATAGAACACGATTAAATAGAGTCTATCTCTATCTATTTGCGATTGTTCCGTTGCTACGTCAGTTCGTTCGTTCCACAATATTGGTAAACATTTCCGCCACCACACCTTGAACCATGTTCAATGAAAAACGAAGCAGGTCAGTGATCATTTCTGAGTGGGTAATATCGAAATCCGTAGTTGTTTGGCGACTCTATAACTTGACTCCACTCGTCCTCCCCAGCTGTGCAATGATATCTGCAGACATGAGTCCCGCGAGATATCAAAAAGTTAAGTCTACAAAGGAAATTTATTTTTACAATGCTCGGAACTTCACCAAAGTCTTTACGGGGGCATCCCGGAAAAACACAGGTTCCTTCAAATTCTGGCGTTCTTAGTAATCCGCTCTGGTTAAAATAAATGTGCCCCGACATATTTCTCACTTTTAAGTAATAAAAAGCAATTAATTATTCAGACAGAACATAAGTCACGATGACAAATTATGTTATTTTTAAAAAACATAATTATTGCAAAAGAGTAAGGTGATATTAAAACTTTTTAAATTAATATTATTTTCCTAAGCACCTACCGAACTTTTGCAAATAGAATGCCTCTATCTATATAATCAAATCAATATAAACATCAATTTTATAAACTATCCGTTTACGTTTATTTTTTGTTTTAGAACCAACATATCATAAGACAGAAATCACACTGTGAATCATGCGAACCTGATTATGCAAATAATTGCATTGAAGATACAATAAACTATTACTGTAATGAGGCTGCACAAGGTAGAGAACCTGCTCCTCGCATATACAAAAAAACACTTGCCTGTATCGAAAGCAAAGGATGGCATTTGGCATCCAATAAGCCAGTTCCTACGTTTGATCAAAAGAAGTCAGGGATATATCGCAAGAGAAACAAATTGGCTGAAGTTAAAAAAACTAAAGCAAATAGTCCAGAAGAGGTAGAAATACCTAAGCAGCATCAAGACTTCTTACTTGATGATTATTCGGAAAATAGTATGCAAATTGTCGTGTTTTGTTCCAAAGACGCTCAAAAGCGTCTAACCCAGTTAACAAATTATTTTATGGATGGGACGTTTCAATCTTGTCCAAGACCTTTCCGACAGATATATGTTATCCAAGCAGATATAGGTAGCGACCGTAATAGTACAAACATAGTGCCATTAGTGTTTGCTTTCATGAGTCGTCTAACAACAGAGGCATATACTGTCCTGTTCAACTTAATCAAAAACAAAATTCCGGACTGGCAGCCCAAGATGGTAACTATCGATTTCGAAAAAGCAGCTATGATTGCACTGTCAAAATTTGATCTAGAGATTCAAGGTTGTCACCGTCACTTCTCTGATGCCCTATTTCGTAACGCGAAAGTTTTGGGCATAAAAAAAAATAAAAACAACGGGAGGATAATTTCTCTATGCAGTAAACTTGCTTTACTTCCGGAAAATAATATACAAAACGGCTGGGATTACATTAAAAATGAAATTTCGCTAAATCAGGACAAGCTAACTAAATTTGTAAGTTACTTTCATAAAAACTGGATGAAGGACGACTATTATAGAGTCTGGTGTGTGTATGGACTACGCTACCTACTACCACAACATTAATACCAACATCAATAAAAATGAAGTGCAGTTGCAACAAATATTGCACGTTTTACAATAAGAAGCTTCATTGGCTGCACTGAATTGTGACCGTTGGGAAAGATTCAAGAAAAGGTCAAAACCTATACGTCGTAAAGCAAGCGTTGAAAATGATGATCGCATTTTGTTTGCTCAAATGCAGCTTGTAAATGGCGAAATAAGCGTTGGCCACTTTTTAGAAAAAGTACGCTAATTATTAAGTTTAGTCTAAAGTGTAAGTTTAGTTTTAATTTCGAAGTGCAAAACTTCATCCTATCTAATGCACATAACGGATCAGTGCAATAATATTTTATGCAATAGTTGTGTATTTATTATTTTCATAAAAATAAAACTGATTTGTTTGCTTGCTTTTTTGAGTTTTTTGTTTGCTTCCTCGCTTTAGTGTGGTGGGTCATTCGGCAACAAAGTTCGTTTAACTCTTATTCCTTGAAACCCTCGCGACGCTCATGATTCCAATTTTGAACTCAACTCTGGGATCTTTCCCAAAACTTTTCCAAAAACATTGGCACTTTAAAAAAGAAATGTAAAGAAATGTTTGTAAAAGAAAGGTAAATCACTGTACATCCATTGATCAAATCCATATTAACCATTTTTGAAAATTCTATCTAGTGACACTAGACATAATCATTAGATCCAATTAAGATTAAAATATTTTTATAATATATCTATTAAGACTTAATGTTCTCATTAGATCCATTTAATTAAACAGCAGATCAATCGAGAAAAAAATATCTCGGTAGATACATTATGGATCTACAAAACCATGGCAACGGAACAACAACTGTGATTTATTGGTTCCGCGTATAATTTTCTCAAAAAAATTAAATAAATAACACCGTTTGACGATTTACATAAATCCGGCCGCAATAGACAAGCGGTACTAAAACTCTTCTCTGCGGAGACCGCAGCGCAGACCTGCGGGGCCCGCCTGGGATACGCTTAGCCGCCTTGACAACTGACATTGTCATCCAAGTGAAAAAATCAACAATATACATCTTATTCGCATATTTCTACCTAAATTGTTTCAACAATTGTGAAAGCACGTGCGTATGCCTGTTGTAAATGTGCGTGCAGTATCTCTCTAATACCAAGGTCTCTCGCAACCTCAGAAGACCGCACCCTGCACCCGACAATCGTTCTGCTTTATTTGTTTGTTGTAAAAGTGCGTGCAGTAACACTGTTTTTATTGAAGAAACTATACCCACGCTTATACGGTATAAGTTATACCATACCAAGGTATCTCGGAACCCCGTAGGACCGCACCCCACACTACAATCGTGCGGCTTTATTTGTTTATTATAATTTTTAATTTTTAACAGTTTGTACATACCATTTTAAGTTCTATTAGTTTTATGTTTATTTTGATTTAAGTTTTAATATGAGTTCCTCTTCCCATACTTTGACTTGCTCCCATTGCCCTGGTTCGTCTCGCAGATTCACGTCACACGGACTTAAAATACACATTGGACACCTTCACAAAGATGTAGCTCGCCAGCGTCACCAGCCTTCGGCCCCTCGGGTGGCTCCCAGCACCAGCCAGACTGACCGTAACAACACCTGTCCACAGGGCCCGCAAGTCACTCAACTACCTGGCAACGCCCTTAACCGATTCGGAGCCCTTAAATCATCGGTACGGGTGCTTCGCCACATCCCTAAGGGAGCGAGAAACCTGGCTGCGGAAAAATTAAGTAGTGTTATTAGTAAATGTATTGATACCAATGAGACTGCGGACTGGTGTGCGCTACTTACATTTGCGTACTCTGCGCTAAAAGCTCCAGACGTCGAGGGCCCGGGTAATCTCACCACAAAAGTGAAACATAATATCAATAATTATTTGCCTAGTTCTTGTGAAAGTGTTAGCAACGTGCAGCCTTCCGCTCGCTTGTCCTCTGCACAGAGGATAATCGAGTCCAAAGTATTCGAGGGTGATGTGAGAGGGGCCGCTCGAGTGTTGATGTCAGACGACTGTATAGCACCCCCGGGCCCTGAGACTCTTGCTTCCTTACAGTCGAAGCACCCGTCCCCGTCCCGCCCTTTAGTTTTTCCTCGGGAGCCGGATAATTCCATTCAAGCCTTAACTGTCAACTTGGAGGAAGTAGTTCAAGCGCTAGGGATGTTCCACAATGGGTCAGCTTCTGGTTTGGATGGAATTAGACCGGCTCATTTAAAAGAGTTGACTGCGAGCTCCGCTGGCGATAACGGACAACGTTTGTTAGAATGTCTCGTTAAACTCTGTAACTTTTTACTCAGTGGGCAACTAAACCCAGAAGTCTGTCCGTATATCTATGGAGCGTCTTTGTGCGCGTTGACTAAAAAAGAGGGGGGTACACGGCCAATTGCTGTAGGTAGCACCTTTCGCCGTTTGGTAGCCAAGCTGGGATGCCGTGCCGTTAGGGAACGGATGGCTGGGTACCTTCAACCTCATCAGTTAGGTTTTGGCACACAAAGAGGGTGTGAAGCCGCTATTCATGCCACGCGCACGTTCGCAGCAGATCCAGGGAACTCGAACTGTGTTATCATCAAATTGGATGTTAAAAATGCCTTCAATACCATAGAGAGAGATGTTCTTTTAGGCGAAGCCAAAGAACACATACCGTCATTGTATCCTTTTCTGTATCAAGTTTATCACTCACCTTCCAACCTTTATTACAATAACTCCCTGATTCTTTCACAGGTGGGTGCGCAGCAGGGGGATCCACTCGGACCACTCACCTTCAGTCTCGCCATTCAGAAAATAATACCGTCTTTGAAGTCACCTCTGAATTTATGGTATTTGGATGACGGGACCTTGGGTGGAAATCCAGATATCATAAAGCAAGACTTGACTGTTCTACTTCCGCGTCTCAAGGAGTTAGGACTAGAGGTGAATGCGACGAAATGTGAATTTTTCTGCTGCGGACCCACTTCTTCGTCTAATACGTTGTCATCATTCAGGACTTTGCTTCCAGGCCTAAAAGAACTATCGCACAGCACATTTTATCTTCTCGGTTCTCCAATATTCCCAGACGCTATCCCAGATGCTTTAGAGACGAGAAGGCGACTTCTTCTGCTCGCTCGACAGCGTCTCTCTAACATCGGTGCCCATGTCGCCCTGACTCTGCTTCGAATGTGTTTCGCAGTTCCAAAAATTACTTATCTTTTAAGAACAACACCAACATGGTTGTATCCTGATGAGGTATCTACTTTCGATGTAACTTTAAGAGATACAACAGAAATTATCCTAAATGTGTCCCTTTCAGACGGTCAGTGGAGCCAAGCCTCGTTACCCATTCGGCACGGAGGGTTGGGTTTAAGACGCGCGGCTGACGTAGGCCTACCAGCATTTCTTGCGTCGGCATATGGGGTTAGTAGCTTGGTATCTAAAATTTTAAAATCCAATGGAGACCAGGTTACCATTCCTTATCTCAGTAATGCCCTTGCAAAGTGGAAAACCCACTATCCAGATACGTCCTTACCAGAAATCCCGCAAGTACAAAAATCATGGGACGAGGCCGGGGCCAGAAAGGAGCTGGCATGTCTAATGGATGCTGCAACAGGTGTGGATTTGGCTAGACTCAGGTCGGTGTCAAGAGCTGAAGCTGGTGCTTGGTTACAAGCTCTGCCTGCACCTTACTTAGGAACCCTTCTCGATAGCGATTCAATGCGTGTGGCAGTAGCTCTCCGCCTGGGCTGCGATGTTTGTGCATCTCATCAATGCATCTGCGGCTCCATGGTGGAAGCCACTGGTCATCACGCGTTGAGTTGCTGTCGCTGCTCAGGCAGATTTCCTAGACACCACGCACTCAATGACATCGTCCGGAGGGCCTTAGTATCTGCAAATATTCCCTGTGTATTAGAACCCCCCGGCCTCAGTCGCACAGATGGGAAAATACCGGATGGGTTAACCTTAGTGCCTTGGGAGAGGGGAAAATGCCTTTTATGGGACGCCACGTGCGTCAGCACCTTCGCCGCGTCCCACCTCCCCCGAACGATACAGACGGCTGGTGCCGCTGCAGAAATTGCCGCAGTCAGAAAACACGACAAATATATTGCCTTGCTGGCAAATATTTATTTGTACCACTTGCTTTCGAGACGACAGGGTGTTGGGGGTCTGAGGCAATAGCCTTTGTTAAGGATCTAGGGCGACGTATTGCCGAAAGGGGGTGTGATGTACGCGCGGGTTCTTACCTGGCGCAAAGGTTGTCCATCGCCATCCAACGTGGCAACGCTGCCAGTGTGATGGGCACCTTCGCGCCTGGTACAGCTCGAGGGGGGCTCTTTGAGTAGTTTTTAGTTTAGTTTAGTTTTTACTAGTGTTTTATATTTAAATTTAATTTACGTAACATGTATTGTATTGTAACTTAAATAGTAGATACTAATAAAATTTTATGCTTTATGGATCTAGTCAATGGATCTACAGAGAATGATCCTAGAGAATTAGTCTCCGACCTAACCACAGACTTATTTCTCGCCGCTTTTAAGCGTTTTATTGCACGCAGAGGCCCTGTCTCAATCCTTTATAGCGACGGAGGTACTAATTTTAATGGCGCGAAACGCAAATTAAATGAAATTTACACCCTAATACAGTCCACTGATTATAATAACTATCTGAGTAATTATCTCACCCAACACAAAATTCAATTTCAACACAACCCGCCGTATGGCCCGCACTTCAATGGTTTGAGTGAGACTAATGTCAGATCGGTTAAAACTCATTTGTACAAAGCTATCGGAAGTCAAATTTTAACGTATGAGGAATTGAATTCGACGCTCGTTTTGTGTGAAAATCTACTTAACAGTAGACCGATTTGTGTCCCTTCTTCGGATCCTTCTGATCCTACAGCTTTAACGCCCAGTCATTTTTTAAATGTTACTCCACTTCAATTTTTACCCGCGGAAAGCATTGACTTTACTATCCCCGATAACAGATTAACCCACTATCAGCTACTAAATAAAATAGTTCAAAGCTATTGGAAACTAAAATCTTCTACTGTGTATTATTTCCAATACATAGTAAGTGGTCCTTCGAGTAAACTTATAAAAAGTGATATTTTTCAAGAAAATAAACTGTTCGCGTGATAAAGTGCGTGTGCCGTTCAGTGAAAGTTCTCGTCAAGAAAATCTATAATTTTCGTATATTTGGGCCCGCGAAGCATTCGTGCAGCGAACAATTGTGATAAAAGCTACTAATTGTGATTAGTGATAAGAAGTGCGGCTATATCCATACTTCGTACAAAGAAAAAATTCTAGTCGATTTCTGAGAATTCGGCAGCCATACTTTTTTCATTGACTTCCCGCAGTTCCCGCCTGTGTTTAAAATCGGCGACGAGATCGGTGACGTTCAATGACAGCTACTCCGCCTGCATGTTGGTAGCAGTGCGAAGGCGTCAAACTACAGACAGATGTCTGAACTGACGTACGAATGACATTGTCGAATAAAATAATTCTATTTATAGAACTTGGAGACTGTTTGTTGTTTTGAAATGACTCCAGAAGAAAAAGCAGCGATAGGGGCGATGGCGGAACTAAAGCGGCTAAAGGCTAAGCGGACTTCACTAAAGGGAGCAGTCACGAGAGCGGAGACCTTTGCCAGTGACTGCAAAGCCGCCACGCAAGGTGAACCTTTAGCTAGAAGAGAAAGCATTGTAAGTACTTTTAAAAGTTATGAATCAGTGAATATAGAAATCTCAACAGTTGATGAAAGTGACAGTGAGTATTTTGACATTTCAGTGATAGAAAATAAATACTTCGAAATAGTAGGTCAATTGGATGAGGCCATAAAAGCTTTGAAACAAACTCCACAAAGTGAGCAAACACAGAGTGCTCAACCCTCGAGCTCTAAGATACCAAATATAGATATCCCTTACTTTAGTGGAAAAGATTTCACAAAGTTCAAGTCTTTTATGCACCTTTTTTTGTGCAGTGTTTGACAAAAACCCAACACTGTCTGATGTTCAAAAATTGTTTTATTTGAGAAAATATGTAACTGATGATGCCTTAGGTATAATAGTAAACTTACCCATTGTTAATGAATCATATCAAGAGGCGATGGAGCTTTTGAAAAAACGATTTGACAACAAACCTCGCCTCATTAATAATCACATTGCAGTGCTTTTAGACTTGCCCTCTATGCAAAAAGGGACTGCTGCAAATATAAGGGCTTTCATTTCCCAAATTCAACAGCAATTGCATGCACTCAAAAACTTGCAGCAGCCCGTCAAGGACTGGGATATGCTGTTAATTTCTGTCTTGACTAGCAAGTTAGATTCTTATACTAACCGTGCTTATCATCTAGATCGTGTGGACCCTGATAAAATGCCTACTATGGCTGAATTTGTAGCTTTCTTAGAAAAGCGTGCTATAGCACTAGAAGACAGTCCACCGGAGAGAAATCCTGTTAATGAAGCTAAATTTCAATTCAAATCGAATAATAATAACAAAGTCACAAATGTGGTCACAAACAGCAATACCAGTCCTTGTGCATTTTGTACAAAAACGCAGCATCCTCTGTATTTGTGCGCTAAATTTCAAATGGCGCCAATAAAAGATAGGATAGCATTTGTAAAGATAAATAACTTGTGCAAGGTATGCCTGAAACAACATAAAAATGATTGTAAATTGACATTTAAGTGCAAAGTTTGTAAAGAAGGGCACAACACCTTGTTGCATGAGGATATTACTGAAAGCACTGGTTCAGAACCAATGGTCAATTGCCATGCAAAAATAAACAAATGTGTAAATGTCTTGTTGCCTTCTATAAAGGTCAAGGTTTATGATAGCAATGGCCGTGAGCATATTGTAAAGGGGCTTATAGATAACTGCTCCCAAGCTTCCCTTATTACACAAGAGTTAGCTAATAAATTAAATTTAAAGACGAAACTTGAGAATATGGACCTAACTGGCATTGGAAAGCAAAATAATAAAATAAAACAGTGTATTGATTTAAAAGTTTATTCATGCATACACAATGTAAATGTTGATGTTTGCTGCTATGTAGTTGATTCGATAAATGAATGCTTGCCACAACATCCTGTGGATGTTTCAAAAATAAATATTCCTGAAAACATAAAATTGTCGGATGTCAATTTTGATAAGCCATCAGAAATCTCCATACTATTATCTTCTGACATATATTTTGAGGGGCTTCCAGATGGTAAAATACAACTGGAAAATGGACCAGTATTTCAAAACACTGTATTTGGGTATATTGTTGGAGGTAAAGTGGAGTGTTTAAAATCATCATGCCGTTCGTCAAAAACCACTTTGGTGGCCAATTTTATTGCCTGTGAAAAAAGACATGATGAATTGGAAAATATTATGGAACAATTTTGGCTCTCAGAGAAAATTCCTGGAGAATCCAAGATAAGTATTGACAATAATAAGCAATGCAAAGAGTTTAAAAAAGCAGAAGAAATATTTCAGGCAACAGTAAAATTAGAAAATAATACATTTCAAGTTGACATGCCGCTGAAGGCTCCTATGAGTGAAATGCAACTCGGAGACTCCTTCTCTGCTGCCCTGCAAAGGTTTCTATGTTTAGAGAAAAAGTTTAAAAACAATCCACATTACTTCGAACAATATAAAGATTTTATAAAAGAGTACCTAGAACTGGGGCATGCCAAGATTGTAGATATCAGCGACTATGATATATATAATGGTGCTGTGTACTTTCTTTCGCATCATGCTGTGCTGAACGAATCTAGTACAAGTACAAAGTTACGCGTAGTCTATAATGGTAGTATGACCACAAAAAATAACAAATCATTAAATCAAGTCATGTTAAATGGGCCAGTAGTGCAAAACGAACTTTTTGATATATTAGTTCTGTTCCGCACCTATCTATATACATTAATATGTGATATTGCAAAAATGTTTCGGAATGTGCTTGTAAATGATGAGCAAAAAAGCTTACAAAATATACTCTGGCGTGACAATCCATTAAAGCCCATTCAGTGCTTGCAGCTGCAGACGGTTACCTACGGGTTGAAATCCTCTACATTTTTAAGCACCCGCTGCTTAATAGAGTTGGCATCTAGGTACGAAAATGAATATCCCTTAGCTGCAAAAGCTTTACGGCAAAATACGTACGTGGATGATGTGATTGGAGGTGCTGATCATGTTGACTCACTTAAAAACCTAAAAAAAGAGCTTATAAGTCTAATAGAATTAGGTGGCTTTAAGTTGCACAAATGGTGCTCAAATGTAAACGAGGTGCTTTCAGATATACCTGCGGAACAAAAATATTTTGATCCAGTAGAGTTGAACGAAGATAATGTAGTAAAGACCTTAGGAGTCAAATATGATATAGACACTGATTCATTCACATTTGAAAGTCCCCAAGGGGAGGAAAGTGAATTAAAAACTAAAAGGGCTATTTTATGCTTCATAGGGAGAATTTTTGATCCGCTGGGCTTAATTAACCCAATTATTGTAACAGCCAAAATTTTCATGCAGGAACTATGGGTTTCAAAGGTTTCTTGGGACTCTACATTACCTGATCAGCAGCTTGACACCTGGAAAAAGTATCTGAAAAAATTAAATGACATGGATAAAATAGAAATTTAAAGATGTTTAAATGTAAAAAACGTTGCAAAAGTTGAATTGATCGGATACTCAGATGCCTCCATTAAAGCCTATGGATGCTGCTTATACCTGAGAACTACCAATAAAAATAATAAAGTCAACGTAGATCTTCTTTGCTCCAAATCTAGAGTAGCACCATTAGGTAAAACCCTCACTATTCCTCAGCTTGAGGCAAATGCTGCCTTACTCTTAGCTAAACTGGTAAATAAGGTCAGCAAAACATTGACTTCTCGATTTGAGCATAATACAATTCTATATTGCGATTCTCAAATAGTGCTAGCGTGGATAAATAATCCACCTAAATGTAATGCATACATATATAACAGGATAAAACAGATACATACCTTAACTGGGTCCTCTAAGTGGTGTTATGTCAAAACTTCAGAGAACCCGGCGGACTTTTTGTCACGGGGACTGTCTCCGGAGAAGCTAACATCTCAGGCGTTGTGGTTTCATGGGCCATCTTACTTACTAAATCCAGAGTTTGATACCAAAGTGTATCCTATTAAATATGATTTTCCAGTAAAGACTGTGTTAGTTCAAACCACAGATGATAATGAAGAAAATAACTGCCTGGATTTGCTTAATAAATACTCTGACATTAATAAACTTCAACGGGTGGTAGCCTATATGCTCCGCTTTTGCAATAATTGTAAAAAACCTGATAACAAGATTACTGGCACCCTAACACCACAAGACTTAAATGACTCTATGACCTATGATATGATCATAATAAGACAAACTCAAAGACACTTCTTTTCAAAAGAAATAGACTGTTTATTAAAAGACATTCCTATTAAGACTGGCTTAAGTGGGTGACACCCCTTTCTGGATCAGAATTTAATTCTCAGGACAGGTGGTAGGTTACAAAATGCAAAAAATATTTCATATGATAAAATGCATCCCATTATAATGCCAAAAGCTTGTCATATTACTCGGCTACTTATACATAGGGAACACTTAAAACTGTTGCATGCTGGTGCCAAATTAGTGCTTAGTTCACTAAGTCAAAAGTATTCTATAATAAATGGTATCAGGGAAGTTAAGAATGTCCTATTAAAATGTGTTAAGTGTTTCCAACTAAAAGCTGCAGCTGCAAAGCAATTAATGGGTTTCTTACCTACTCAAAGAGTAACAGCTGCACGTCCTTTTGAAGTAACAGGTGTAGACTTCTGTGGGCCATTTAACCTGAAAGTAGGCAGAATCAGAAAACCATTAATAACCAAATCTTATATAGCAATCTTTGTCTGTTTTGACACTGAATTTTGCAATCGCGCACTGAATTTACACAAAATGTATGCAAAATACTATTCTACGAATCCTGGACTCTCGATGATAAATCGCCGGCGCGATCCCTGGCTTCAGATTACCTCAATCTTGCCCCGTCACGGGTTTTTATTTTATATTTTCTCCCAAATTACTGGTTTTCTTATATCGTGTGATCGTTCCCATCATGGGTCACACCAAAAAGGTACACAAAACCAGCCCGATCGCTACGGTAGGCAGGTTAGATACGTAAGGATACTCCACCACAGCTGTCACGACGCTCCGGCACGACGGCGAAGAGAGGTTCAAGGGCCACCACCATCTGTGCCGTAGATGGGTACGCTGCCGCTCCTGCTGCAGTAATGGCGGATGGATTGTCACAGAGAAACGGCTTCACTTGACACGTATATTTCACTTGAACTTAACCTAAAATAACAACTTGTTGCGCACCCCGTTTATTAATCAGTGATTAATAAATTATGATTAATAATCACCGCTCGCGTCGCGGGTTAAACCTTTATCGTCGAGTCACTCCGCGGCGAGCGCTCGGAAATCTAGACACGCGGCATCGTGTCAAGCCAAGTTCAAGCAAAGGAACTGGCTAGCCAGCGCCGAGTGTATATTACTTGGTGCCACTTTTGACCCTTCTATAACTCAAAACCTCTTTAACGTTAACACATAAAACTACGTGTGTTTAATTATATCCATAAGAACATCTAGAAGCCCTAATTTCATGAAGCTAGCTCAAACGGTTATAAAGATATGAAGGTCAAAAAGTCGTAAATTTTAGCACTGACTGACTGACTGACATATAGTACCTAAATCTAACCTACTTCCAGATGACCTAGAAGGATAAAATTTGTAATCCAGCTCGGTAATTGTGTGTAAACGTAAAAAAAAATCAAAAAATAAAAAAAAGTTAAAAAACAGGGGGGTCACCAAACAATTTTTTTTAATTGTATCGTTGGAACCGTTACAAGCAGATATTTGAAACTATCCCAATATATGTATTATTATATTTGCTATATAACAGAAATATAAAAATAAACTTAAGTCAAAAAATAAGTGGGTTTTCTAGTCAAAGTGTAAGCGACACGCTTTAATCCAGTTTGTTATTATAGAAATCATAATTAATTTAATAAATAAAGCAATAATTTGGCAATATTGGAACGGCCATTCGAACACCATCTTTAAAAAAATAGGATAGAAGAAGAATGACGGCAATCGATTGGGTTGATAATAGATGGAAAATGGTGAAGTACCGCGCGGGTTGTTGCCCGTGCTCCGTCGAATGATACGCACGTAGTCTGTAGCTTCTTTTAAGTTTAAACGTTTTGTACATAAAAAGCATAGGTAACTCGTAGATTTATGGTAGATGCACTGCAAGTATTAAAATTGTATTAATAGAATTATAGATACCGATATCAAATTGACGTGATTCAATAAGATTTACTTTACATGCGACGTCTATATTTCCAATGAGTTTTTAGTTACAGTGTCGACAATGTGTAAATGTATACGTGTCTTAAAATACTTAAATATAGCATTTATAGTTAAATGTTAAAGTTTTATTTATAAATGGCGTTCCCTAGCCTTCTACCGTATGGCTATGCTTACAATCAGAAGCCGGGATGATAATGCGCCCACTCTAAAATTAGCATCGCGTACTAGTATATTTTAATTTATGCAGTGATTAGTTTAGAGTAAAAAAAAAATACTGACTTGGTGTCGACATGGAAGGTTAGCGGGCTACATAACTACTTACCATCAGTTTTGTCGTAGGGGTAGGCTGAGTACCTACTTAGGTACATAGCATTGGTCGACCGATTGGCAAGGACACCCATTTCGAACGCGATACAGTCCTACGACTAGGTACTTTGACATGCATCGACGTCTGGTGAGATCAAATTTAATTAACTAACTTTATACATGTATCGATAGTGAAGCCTATACCAATATGTATTTATTACCTTTTGATATTAACGCATGATTTACGAAATATAATTTTTAGTAGTAGTATGTATAATACTTTATTGTACAACAAAGAAACATACAACAGAAAGAATTCATAATATCTATACAAAGGCGCACTTATCCCTTAAGGGATCTCCTCCAGTCAACCTTTGAGTGGTTGAGAGAGAATTGGAACTGGTAGACATACCTGGCTGTACAAAACGGCAATAAATAAAATAATAATATGCGTAAATATCAAAAGTTAAACATTGTAATCTATCATATAATTTTTTACGTTTATATTTGTCATTATGTATGGTATCGTAAACATACACAATTACAAATACCTTAATATTATTATGTATTGGCGTACCAATTATGTTTGTCCTTTGTTCTACCCTAAATTGGATCTTGTCGGTGTATTACGATTATTTTATTTTCATTATGATCGTCAAGTCTTGCCAATTGTAATGATTAATAGGTCCATTTATTAAACTCAAAGAACTGCATACTGCATTAAATCAAAACTCATAAAAAGATATGTTGTACCTAAATTAGAAGTCACTGATCTACAATATTTACGTTGTTACTCTGCTAATAGTGGCATTGAAATATCATGATCTTATTACAATGAACAAAATAAACCAATTATACCATACATTGCACATACAATTTTATATCACAAATAAAATTAAAATTAAGTATCACTATACCTACTTATAATACATACAATCTTCCTATTAATAAAAGGGTACAATATTCGTTGATAATAAAATTAAATTAAGAACAAAAATGATTCAAGTCGGTAACACTATATTTTGTTCGGTATTTTGTTTAAAATCGGTAATATATCGAGACATAGAACCTTGCTAGTGGGTACAAGGAGATCGTTATTATTCACTTTTATAATTGCTTTATTAAAGGAAAAACATTACATTTTCGGAATTCTCGTTAAGTATTTAGAGTAACCTGGTCAAAAGCGGGTAGATGTGCATATTCATATTGTTTTTATTAAAGGTCTGTGAATGCCGTGAACAGGTATTTGTGTATGTTCAAGATTAAAATAAATATTCTTTCAAATAAATTTCCTCAAACGCATTTACGTGGACAGTTTTAGTCACCGATTAAGTAATAATAATAATAATGATTTGGAGGTTGATTCGGCGATCATTGTGCCGATAGTTAATTGTCTCTGCGAACGGTCTCATAGCGAAGAGTCTCGACCAATATCTCGTCTCGAGAGACTTGCGCTACGAGGTTGTGGTTGGATCAAGGAGCACATTCTGAAGGCGGTAATCTTGGACACGGCGCGCATAGTCCGACGGTTCCTCACTCTGCGGCCCTAACCACCGGCAGCCAGAGCCTTGCTCCGTTGCCGGCGGCACCCTAGGTTGGGTCTTTTTTTAATGATGTGTTTATATTTTATATTGTATGTTGTATTTTATTTCACTTTTATATTTATATTGAAAAAAATCCCAACCTAAGAAGAAAAATAAATAAAGAAAATAATAATGATATCAGGGATAAGATATCATTTTTGTATATGGAACTATTTCAATTATTTTCATTTATTCCAAAACCAACTGGGATTAATTTTTGTTAGTATGCTATATCTAAGTAATTACTGCTATGGTTAGTATAACACAACACAACTAACTATTGAAAATAGGTAGTAAAACCTCATTCAATAATAGTGAAAATAGACTTTCTTGTATGGAATTTAGGAGTTATGCTGATATAACTACAATGATTCTCGTTGGGTCCGCTTACCCTACATTAGTGACGAGTGATGACTATAAGTAGGTATGGCAAAACGGCGAAATATATTGCAGTGACCGCAATAGCTGCAGTAACTGGATACATTTTCATTAAAAGTTAACTTAAAAAAATGGATGTCATATACTTGAGAAAAAGTGACCAAACCAAGTTAACTTGTTTTTCTGTTTTTATGAGGCAGCTTTAAAAACTAAGTTCTGCTAAGTATGATATGTAATGTAGCCTACTTGGGTAGCTAAAGGTACGTTTTTACAATGTACGTAGTGTACGTACCTAATTAGGGTAGTTACTAGTTCTTTTGATTACCTGAGAAAGTTTCAATAAATTTAACTCGCTTTACAAGATGTTTAGGGTTCTATTTGATGTGTAAAAATGAAGAATGATATTCCTATTATCACAAAAACAATCAAGCTATCACGCTTAGTTTTAATTTAAGAAACTCTCAACTATTGCGTTAAGTAGAAGTGCTACGTAGGATATGTATAAGACAAAAATCGTCTAAACTTGGTAGCGGATATAAATAATGTCCGTAAGTTAATCTGCATTTTATTAAAATTTATTAGAATAAATAATGTTTTATTTCAAACCAAATTATTATGATATGGCGTGCTGAATTATGGTTTAATAATTTATTTCTCCGAAAGAATATTACAATTTAATTATCTAGTGAAATACATCTTATTTTAATATAACAATACACGAATAGTCATGTAAACAGAGAAATATAAAGCAATTCTTATTATTCTACGTAAAAGTGGGTATATCGAGCTCATCAGCCAATACGTTAGCATAAGCAAAGTGATTGTCACCGCGCGATCGCGGGCGGCCCAACATATTTCAAAATCCAGCGTAAAGCGGCCGAGACATGGAACAAACTAAGTGTAGCAGATAGGCGCGCTTATATTGGTTCGTCTGAACGTTAAACCATACATTAAAGGATAACAATAAAGTTATGGATTGTCAATAAAACTTTTCAATAATAAAATACTACACTAGCGTATGGATATAAGTACTAATGCTTATTTTGAATTTTGCCGATAATGCTGTACCTCGTCAACATCGTCTCTTAAATATATCGACTGTTAAGGTACTTGGAGAAAGTAATGTTTACCGTTAATCATGAATTGACATTCCTAAGTAGTGTGTTTAATATTGATTATGAAAATAAAAATAAGAGAAATATATGCTATTTATATTTAAGCATATGGAATGAATAAGATAGTGGATTTTAGTCGGTTGGCCGAACGGATATCTCTAATGACACTATTGTTTTTATACATTCTAAACAATTACATATATGCCAATGTGGAAAAAAGAACAACTCTTTAAAAAAATAATTTCCGGACGCATTGTAATGGTGGCGTCATTCTTATGTCGGTATACAGGGTGTTTGGTAACCGGATGCAAAGCCGAAAGTAGGAGATAGTCTAGGTCATGTAGAACATTTTTAGCCATACTTGTCTTAGACAAATGTTATTAGTTTTTTTTTAATTTAAATTTTAAGACTTGTCGGAGAAAACTGCAAAACTTCAGACTAAATCGATAATTAGTACTTTTTTTACTGCAGGTAGATTTTTTTTTGTTTTATTTCTTATTGTGCAATGTCTATCAAACACTAGAAAAGTGATTTCAAACATCTGTGTCTAAAGAAAACAAGTTGACAGTGATTTAAAATTTTAGTTACATGAAAATGTAAACGATTTAAGTGATTTCAAAGTACGATAAAAAAAAACTAAAATAGCCACGAATTTTCAAACCATTTTAAAAACATGCTTGGCTTTTACCCTTTTATTTAAGCTATCAAACACGACTGTAGCTACTGTATCCTTGAAAATAAGCCACCTAAACCAACTGGGTAGCTAAAATGTTTCACTCTACTTGTGATACTTGTGGTAGTTGTGGTGACGAATCTCATTATGATTTTACAATAAAACATTGGTTCTGAATACTAAGTTGGCGTTGACTTGACATTTGACTTGTTTTAAAAGGGTTAAGTGTACTGGACAAAACTACCACATGCAATTTTAACAAACAAAGGCTTGCGGCGGTGAGAGACAAAAGAGACTGATAGCGGCAGGCGGTGAGCGGCGTTAAACAAAGATGATCGGTTTTGTGCTTTATTGACAAAGATAAACTGATTAGCTACATGAGTATTTGTGCAAAAACTAGTAATTTAGTCTAGTTACAACTTCAGTTGCGATTAGACGTTCATTGTGGTTTAATTTCCCGCTCTCATCTCAATTTACCGTGTCAAGTTGTAGCTGCCGTAGGCGCTCCTTCACGTGTAATTACGACTTCTTCATTGTAAACATGGAGTTTACGAACGAAGAATACGCCGACATTATCTACATGTACTGCAAAGCTGACAGTAATGGAGCGATGGCCCGACGGATGTACCAAGAGCGTTTTCCAAACCGGAGATTGCCTAATGTGAGAGTGTTTTACAATTCATTCCGAAGGCTACGTGAGAATGGTATTGCTGTGCAACATGGAGGGAATCCAGGACGTAATCGCCCTGAAGTGGAGGAAGACGTTCTACAGGCATTTGCAGAGGATCCGAATACGAGCATCAGAGTGGTAGCTCGTAATCTGAACTTGTCCACATGGAAAGTATGGGCCACAATGAATCGTGAGGGAAAATATCCTTTTCGCGGCATCGGAGTTCAAGGTTTGGGCGAAGGAGATCCTGCACGCCGAGTGGACTTCTGCCGATTTTTACTCAATGCGGATATCGAAGACCGACGTTTTTTGCGAAGCATTCTTTGGACCGATGAATCGAAATTTTCCCGGGAGGGGATCACAAATTTCCATAACCTACACCAATGGGCTGACAAAAACAACAATCCACATTGGAAAAAGCAAGTGTCCTTCCAAAGAAGGTTTTCCGTCAATGTGTGGGCTGGAATCATCGGCAGAGTCCTTATTGGGCCACATTTTTTGCCAAATAATTTAAATGGGGCAAATTATTTGGAATTTTTACAAAACGATTTGTCCAGGCTTATTGACGAAGACCAGCTGCCCGGTGCAGTGACATTTCAACACGACGGTTGTCCCGCCCATTACTCTTAGGCTGTAAGGGAGCATCTGGATAACTGTTTCCCGGATTGTTATTTGTAGTTTTTATTTTGGATTTATGCTGTATCTATTGTTGACATTATAATAATATATTACTTAAATAAATGTATTACTAACAAACTGCACTACTGTTAAGATAGTTAAGTTTAAATATAAATTTGTACGCCTATAGGCAAAGCACAGAGAAACTAATGTAAATTATCACCGTATTTTATATCACCTGTGTTAAACAAATACACTATTTCATTTCATTTCATTTCATTTCATTTCATTTCATTTCATTTCATTTCATTTCGGACGGTTGGATCGGCAGAGGCGGACGAATCCCTTGGCCCGCTCGGTCACCTGATTTGACACCATTGGATTTTTTCGTTTGGGGCCGAGCTAAGGAGCTAGTCTACACACAAGAGGTCATTAATACCGTAGAAGAGCTGAGGGAGAGGATAGAAGCGGCGTTCGAAAGGATGAGGGAAGAAATGATATTCGGAACAACCACCACAGAAGTAAGAAGACGGGCTCGTGCTTGTATTCGAAACGGCGGGTCACATTTTGAAAACGAGCGATGATGTGTAATTTTAATGTGTTGATCGTAAACATAAATAACTTATCTTTTATGCTTTTGTTTTAATTTACCCTAAACATTCCCTCTTATTAGTACAGGTAGCCTATTTTCAAAGATAAAATGGCTTGAGACATGATTGTCTTATCGCCCGCCGCCTGCCGCTATCAGTCCCTTTTGTCTCTCACCGCCGCAAGCCTTTGTTTGTTAAAATTGCATGTGGTAGTTTTGTCCAGTACACTTAACCCTTTTAAAACAAGTCAAATGTCAAGTCAACGCCAATTTAGTATTCAGAACCAATGTTTTATTGTAAAATCATAATGAGATTCGTCACCACAACTACCACAAGTATCACAAGTAGAGTGAAACATTTTAGCTACCCAGTTGGTTTAGGTGGCTTATTTTCAAGGATACAGTAGCTACAGTCGTGTTTGATAGCTTAAATAAAAGGGTAAAAGCCAAGCATGTTTTTAAAATGGTTTGAAAATTCGTGGCTATTTTAGTTTTTTTTTTTCGTACTTTGAAATCACTTAAATCGTTTACATTTTCATGTAACTAAAATTTTAAATCGCTGTCAACTTGTTTTCTTTAGACACAGATGTTTGAAATCACTTTTCTAGTGTTTGATAGACATTGCACAATACCAAATAAAACAAAAAAAAATCTACCTGCAGTAAAAAAAGTACTAATTATCGATTTAGTCTGAAGTTTTGCAGTTTTCTCCGACAAATTTTTAAATTTAAATTAAAAAAAAAAACTAATAACATTTGTCTAAGACAAGTATGGCTAAAAATGTTCTACATGACCTAGGCTATCTCCTACTTTCGGCTTTGCATCCGGTTACCAAACACCCTGTATACATAAGTAACATAGTATAAGCTTGTGAAAGTTGCGACTTCATTATAATAACTGGAATAGAGTACCTACTAAGAGTACTAGGTAACCTACTATTAATTGCAACTCACAGGCACTACTGAAGATGAGTTACACTATGTAGACACATGATAAGCACAAACACTAACTTTCGCAGTAGTTTATTAAAAAGTGTTTTGCCAGGGCATAGAAGACTAACAGGTTTAGACAAGACTCATATTGAAACATGTTACTGGTACTATTGATTGCCACAACTCCACTGGTATTACATATAAGAATAATATTGTTAAGAATTAAATAGGTAATAATATGACCTCTCGTTCGCCTAGCTGTTGTATTAAGGGCGACTCTCATACTTCACAAATAAATTAAGTAATAGTGCGTTTAATTAAAGTAATGGTATTTACATTTTTATTACGTATGCTGCATACTATTTTGGTCATTGCATGCGAAAGATCGAGCATAATTAAGTGATCAAATAATATGCATACGTATCAAACAGTGGTCGTCATTCAACATATTTTTGGGTTAAGTAATCCGTTATTGTCAGAAATTACGTGAATTTAAACCATCACTATGAAATAAAGTTCAAATAATGGAGGGAAATAGGTTGCCTCTGCGTTACAAAGGCGTATTAAATGTAATTGACATTTTTCTTGTCCGAGACTCTTTTGGATACTTACTTACTTAATTTTGTCTTTGAATTGTGGATGCTCAGAAATATCTAAACGAATTTTTCACAAATTAGATCTGCTGAAAGTTGAATTGTATATTTTTACCGTATCTGTCTCTTTAATATTTAAAGAAATATAGTTACATCATAATGAAAGTCGCAATATTCATTCTCAGTATTCACTCGATTACAAAAGGAGTAGTGGAGACTGTTTACAAATATTTATATGAGTTTATTTTTATTGTGTTGTATTTTTTCGTACAATACTAACATCCAAAAATATTTAAATATTAATAGCTACACATCCATGAGATGTTATAATATACATATATTACAGAATAACTAATTATCAAACATTTGTTAATATAGTCTAGGAAATTTCACATTTTAATGACTCCTGTATTATTTTATGTTCGTTCGTTATTCTCTTACAACTAATTGCTATTTCTAAAGTATACTGACAAATACATAAGTCTAGAGGGCGGAGTACCGGTGGCAAATTTCACACAAAAGGTATGGAGTCGTTTTTATAATTATTATTTTAGGCTTGAATAATAAAATTATTCATTTACCTAATGTACTTAGTATGGTACCTACTCGTAAATTGGAAGTAAGTACTTAACATTTATTTTCATAAATCGATTTCAGGAACACCTAAATGTTATGTCGTAAATGTTTTGGGTTATTTTTCAATTTCTTTTAACAAAGTCACCATTCATCGATATAATATTTTTTACCATATGCAACCTTTCTTTTCAAAAAGTTACTAATTTACAAATTTATGAGACATTTAGAAACTAATTATTTGACATTGTCAATTTAGACAGCTGCTTTACATCTATATTATCTGAATTATTATTGCGTCGGCTAAATTTTTAAAACCGAAAAATATCAAGATGAATAAGCCATGTGAAGCAACAATTCTGCGGATGATAGAACCGTACGGAAATCTTATATATATAATGAAGAAGAATGTAGCATTCACTGTATTTCTTGCTCAGTGGATTTAAAGCAGTTGAAAAAATATAATATCGAAAAACACGTTAACAGTAAACAACACCAAATTAACTGTGGAAACCAAAATGGCACCTTTGCCTATGATTTATGCGTTTTCCTTATAGCGTGTAACATCCCATGGAAAAGAGTTAACCATCCAGAATTTAAAAAGTTCTTTGGAAAATACTTAGATAGAGGCGTAAAACTTCCCGAAGAAAGTGTTTTGAGAAAATACTATCTTACCAGAATATACAATGCGACCGTCAAGCAAATACGAAATACATTTTTCGATTCCAATTTATGGCTTGCGGTGGATGAGACTCTTGATAATTTCGGTAATTGCGTAGTAAATGTAATTATAAAATCACTTGATGATGCTTTACAAAGGCCATATTTGTTAGCGTGTAAAGTCGTTAGTACTGTAAACGTGAACTCAATTGCAGCGGTGGTTGACGAAAGCTTGAATTTTTTGTGGGAGGATAATTTTACAGATAATATGAACACATTTTTAATATTCTGTTCGGATAGCGCAGCGTACATGCTTGCTGCCGGCAAGATTTTGAAGAAAAAGTACACTAAAGTACGACACGTAACTTGTTTTGCTCATGGACTACACAGAGTCGCGGAGCAGATAAGATCTGAACATAAATTGGTCAATTCTTTAATATCTAATGTCAAGAAGATTTTTTTTAAATCACCACACCGCGTCCGATTTTTCAGGGACCATGCGCAGAATGTGCCTTTACCGCCGGAACCCATTATCACTCGTTGGGGCGCCTGGTTAAATGCAAGTTTTTACTACGATAGACATTTTGACGTGATTAAAAATGTTGTGATGCAATTGAACAGTAAAGAAGCTATTGCCATTAGAAAAGCCCAGAAGTTGTTTGAAAATGAAAATTTTAAAAACGAGGTAAGCTTTATAAAAAATTGTTACGAAATTATACCTGAATCGATAGAAAAATTAGAATGCACTAAAATTCCGATAGAAGAAAGTTTTCTGGTAATAGATATAGTTAGGAGTATTTTAAGCCTCCAAGGAAGTGAAACCGTGCGAAATAAACTCGAATTGGTTCTAGATAGAAACCCAGATGCTGACGAATTAAGGAATATGATTACAATGGAAAATTATAAACAAGTCCTTAAACATGCGACCATGACATCGGTAGATGTAGAGCGATCGTTTTCCACTCATAAATGGATCTTCAATAAATTAATAAACCGATTCACTCCGAAAAACCAGGAACATGTGGCCATAGTCCATTCATTTTATAACATGGATACGCACTTAAGTGTAGATTGTGAGGAGGACCTCGAACACATAATTCCAGTCCTCAATTGTAATTGAATGGTCTTGAAAATAATATATCGTTTGGCAGGTATAACTTCTTATTCTAGTATTTAGTACCTAATGATAATGTTTTGATAAGAAAACATATTATTATGTATTATAGATATTAACAACATATTACGTTATATTTGTATGCTCGTAAGATAATTTCTATAAGTTCCTAAAAATTATTATGCAAAATTAATCATTTAATCTTTATTTATTTAATCATAAGAATACTTAGGCGACTCCATACATTCAGTGTGAAATTTGCCACCGGTACTCCGCCCTCTATACATAACCTTGCATATTAGGTACTTAAGTTCTGCTATGGATAATAATATAAACTTAATTTCGGACTAACATTCATAGTTTTATAGTTACACCTGAAATATCTACTAGTGTTAATAGGTACAATATAATACTTAACTAAATAATAAAGAACAAAATATTCATAAACAAAGAAAACATAATTAATTATAAAGATATATGTTTGTATTTTATATATACGATTTGCCACTTGCCACGACCTGTTGGGCACTTAATTTAATTTTAATTTCGTAAATGGAACTTTGTATTTATTTTGATAAATAAATTGGTTTGATGGTCTTCTTTTATTGGTCTATGCACCTATGGGACCGAAAGTAACCTTCATTCAATAAAAAAAAACCACTTAGTTATCTAAATATATAAAAGAAGAAACTGACTGACTGACTCACTGACTGACTGACTGACTGATTGACTGACTGACTGACTGACATATCAACGCACAGCCCAAACCGCTGGATCTAGAGATTTCAAATTTGGCATGTAGGTTCATTATAAGGTCTAGGGATGCACTAAGAAAGGATTTTTCAAAATTCACCCCCTAAAATGGGGGTCCAAAGTTTGTATGGCGAAACAAGATTTGTTAGACTATTTTATTCCAAACTTCACAGGAGTATTCCTAACGATAAATGAGTAAACACGTGTTTCAGGTTCTTTGAAATTCAACCCCCAAAAGGGGCAAATGTGGTCGCAAAGTCTGAAAATCAGCATGGGTATCGTATCTTTTTTGAGTACTTATAGTACGCGGGCGAAGCCGCGGGAAAAGGCTAGTTAGTAAATATACCGCTTTTTTACGATGTTTTAATAAATGATAACTACATACATATTTTAACGTATGAGTATGACTGACAAGATTGAGTTATACGTTGTATTGTATAAATAAAATATGACTTTAAAATAGTTGCTCAGTTTTTTAAATATTGATCAAAGTTCAAAGCCAAATAATTGATAAAAAGAAACTTAATATGATGGTCGCATTTGGTCACTAACGTCCCGTTTTAAATAGAGAGGAATAACTCTTCATATACAACTTTTGCAGTACTTAGAATTGTATATTATAGTATACATTTTCGGAATTCTTGTTAAGTATTTAGAGTAACCTGGTCAAAAGCGGGTAGATGTGCATATTCATATTGTTTTTATTAAAGGTCTGTGAATGCCGTGAACAGGTATTTGTGTATGTTCAAGATTAAAATAAATATTCTTTCAAATAAATTTCCTCAATCGCATTTACGTGGACAGTTTTAGTCACCGATTACGTAATAATAATAATAATGATTTGGAGGTTGATTCGGCGATCATAGTGCCGATAGTTGATTGTCTCTGCGAACGGTCTCATAGCTAAGAGTCTCGACCAATATCTCGTCTCGAGAGACTTACGCTACGCGATTGTGGTTGGATCAAGGAGCAGATTCAGAAGGCGGTAATCTTGGACACGGCGCGCATAGTCCGACGGTTCCTCACTCTGCGGCCCTAACCACCGGCAGCCAGAGCCTTGCTCCGTTGCCGGCGGCACCCTAGGTTGGGTCTTTTTTTAATGATGTGTTTATATTTTATATTGTATGTTGTATTTTATTTCGATTCTTTATATTTATATAGAAAAAAATCCCAACCTAAGAAGAAAGATAAGTAAAGAAAATAATAATGATATCAAGGATAATATATCATTTTTGTATATGGAACTATTTCAATTAATTTCATTTATTCCAAAACCAACTGGGATTAATTTTTGTTAGTATGCTATATCTAAGTAATTACTACTATGATAACACAACACAACTAACTATTGAAAATAGGTAGTAAAACCTCATTCAATAATAGTGAAAATAGACTTTCATGTAACGAATTTAGTAGTTATGCTGATATAACTAAAATGATACTCGTTGGGTCCGCTTACCCTACATTAGTGACGAGTGATGAACTGATGACTATAAGTAGGTATGGCAAAGCGGCGAAATATATTGCAGTGACCGCAATAGCTGCAGTAACTGGATACATTTTCATTAAAAGTTAACTTAAAAAAATGGATGTCATATACTTGAGAAAAAGTGACCAAACCAAGTTAACTTGTTTTTCTGTTTTTATGAGGCAGCTTTAAAAACTAAGTTCTGCTAAGTATGATATGTAATGTAGCCTACTTGGGTAGCTAAAGGTACGTTTTTACAATGTACGTAGTGTACGTACCTAATTAGGGTAGTTACTAGTTCTTTTGATTACCTGAGAAAGTTTCAATAAATTTAACTCGCTTTACAAGATGTTTAGGGTTCTATTTGATGTGTAAAAATGCAGAATGATATTCCTATTATCACAAAAACAATCAAGCTATCACGCTTAGTTTTAATTTAAGAAACTCAACTATTGAGTTAAGTAGAAGTGCTACGTAGGATATGTATAAGACAAAAATCGTCTAAACTACCTTGGTAGCGGATATAAATAATGTCCGTAAGTTAATCTGCAATTTATTACAATTTATTAGAATAAACAATGTTTTATTTTAAATCAAATTATTATGATATGGCGTGCTGAATTATGGTTTAATAATTTATTTCTCCAAAAGAATATTACAATTTACTTATCTAGTGAAATACATCTTATTTTAATATAACCATAATTTTGTGGTTGAAATTGTACCCTCGTCCTGTTGACAAATTGATCCGATATCTGGTGCACACCTTAAGTTCTGATGACAATTACATTTTAATAGATTCAGTATGATTGTAAATCCAAGATGGCTGCCGCTATAGAATGCCGCATATTACATATTTCTTAACAACCCCCTCAATCAAGTATAAAATGAAAGGGATTTACCTGTAGAACACATTGCATTGCGGATCATAAAGTAAGCGGAGTTTAGACAGTTTTAGTAACATAACAACTTAAAAAGAAAATAAGTATTGTTTAGGTAAATTCAAAAGCTTTTATTGAAAATAAACAATTCTATAGCTAATGTACAAAAAGCTATAAAAATAATTCGGTAGGTTCTAGATACCAGTCATCATGTGATGACTGGTATCTCTCTTCTCATTAATGTAGCTAGAGCATTGAAAAGACAAAAAACTAAAATCGTTGGGCGCTTGAATCTTTTATCAACGGGCAACACCTAATATTATTATATTATACAGGGTGTAATCGTTAAGTGTAGCCAGGCGATTATTCCGTAAATATAAGAGATATTAGAAATTTTCAAACTGCTATCGAAAGTGCGTTACCCAAAGAGTAAAATTGCATTAATAACTTTTTTTTAAATAAAAGTATTAATATTAAAAATATTAAGTTAAAACGCTCCCATACAGTTAGTACCTACGACGACTCACTCTCAAAGTAGAACGTCGGTGCCGTAAGAGATAAAACTGCTTGAGATTCATTATTTGCACGAATAAACTGTAATAAAATAATAAAACAATTCATGAATCATTTGATAACGGTGAAACGACTAGACCGTACAAACTAGTCTTTCAACGAACGTCGTATAAATGTATGGGAGGGTTTGAAGTTAATGTTTGGGATAGTTCTGATTTTATTAAAAAAAAATTATTAATGTAATTTTACTCATTAGGTGACGCACTTTCGATATTCGTTAGATGTTTTATAGTATCTCTTATATTTACGGAGTAATCAACTGGCTACACTTAACGATTACATCCTGTATATGAACTTAGGTTAGGTACGCTACGATAGTGGTGTGATGAATGGTACCTAGGGTCTATCGATTATTTTAGCCTTGAGTACATTATTTTCAATTAAACCGTTTAATATACGACGTATAACATACTTATTCAACTACTATTAGAAACGGGGTATTTACCTAACTCAAATATTCATGGTATACCATAAATACCATACCAATAACAATATTTTAATAGTATCTAGTCAAACAGAAAATCATTATTTTTCTTATTTTATTTATGGCCTGGATACGCGACTTTCAAACCAAATCTTAACTCTGCACTATAATGTGTTACAAATATAACAATTATTTTCTCCACTTCCCACAAAAGTAGGAACATTCATATTTTTTTTACAAAAACGGTTGAAGTTACCACAAAACTTTTAATAAGGGAAGTATTCTTCATGAAATTCTCTACAATTCTTGCCTTTGAAGTATGTTGCTCAGACTTATAGTTTTCAATCTATGTGTAGCGAAAATTTTAACCCCCCCTTTTTACCCCCACCGCAACATAAATTTAGGTGGCTCTGCTTCCTAAAATGGTCTATGGGTCCTAAAGTATCACTATGCAAAAGGACATCCCATCATCCCAAAAATTCGTATAATGCCCTTTCTTGTCGTGTGCACCACCGACTAATATACGTGGTAAGCGAGCTGCTGAGTGTATAATACATCGGTTAAGTGACAAGACTACTAGGTCAAGCGCGCGGGCGTTGCGCTGCTGAAATCCTGATCAACTTCTACAATTTCTTTTGAGCAATAAGGATAATAATTCCCAACCCAATACTTATGAACGACCGAGTTTTAGGAATAGGCAGGGGGCTCAGACAGCAATCAGAACGGTAACTTTGCTAATAAGGGGGTAGACAAAGCCGGGGCAAATGATCAAGGTGGACCTTTGTTTTGCTTCAATTGTAGAGAAAAAGGACACCCTTACTCAAAATGTACCAAACCCCTTATAAAATGCACTCGGTGCCACAGAATAGGTCATGACGTAGAAAATTGTGCCCTTAAATGGGACACCAAAGACAACAAATGAGACACTGTGAAATAAATCATGTAATTAGATAAATCAAAGCCGAATCGAAAATATTATAAAGATAACCAAATTAACGGTAGCACAGAAAAGGTGTTTGTTGACTTTGGGGCCAGTTTTTTATAGGTTTTGATTATCTGGTTCTGTAACTAATTCTAACTCTCGGGGTATGTATAGCCGACATTGTCATTGATAATGACAAGGAGGGAGTGCTGTCAGTTGCTTAATTAATACAAGCATTGCTTTGCATCGTCGTTTAAAGATTTGGATTCTACCGGTAAGGGCAAAATGTCGAAATTAATAGTAGCCGACCGAACTTCTATTTAGACCGTACCGATTGTCATATAAAAAGAGAGAAAAGTTAAGAAATATGGTCAATAAAATGCTTGAGGCTGGGGTAATACGCAGGTCTGGGACAGAGTACGCTAGCCTACTTTCTGGTGCCGAAGAGTGAACGATTTACTACAGTAGCCGTATGTTACCTACTAGGTACAAGTAGCAGAAAGCAGCTTTAGAGACAAATGAATCAGAGCCGACATAGTTAGATTATGAGTTAATAAATGCTGAAAATGATAATGAAATGCATGTTTATATTTAGGTAATGTTTGCGCAAAACGCAAGCACTTTGCACCGAGTGCAAATACTGGCCAATTACTTCGAATTCAAAGAGTAACAACTATTGTACGGTGTGTCACTTACTTCACTATTGTCACAAGCTCCGGTTGATATAAACGTCACCAGAACTGGTTTGACAGAGCTTCGAAGCTAATGCGTGAGAAGCATTCCTGCCGGGTCAGGTTAGGAAAATAAGCGATCATTTTGTGAATTACCGCGCGTGTGTTGTGTTGTCGCCTACATCAAGGCGTGTGTAATTGGCATTATACGTGTACGTTCAACCCGTTTCGGTGCGACCGGGTCCCCCATTACCATCAGCAGGCCGTGGGAGGCCTCGAGCTAAAGACGAGCCATCACGGAATTTCAAAGAAGTAGTGGGTGTGCCTAAAGTTGCAACATTTTGGTGTACCCATGAGGGGAGAATCAGCACGATAAAAAGAAGATATCGTAGCGATACAGCGAGACGACGAGAGAAGGGACGCTTACCGCAATCACCGGTCATCGCGTCATTGTAATTGCGTCATCTCGCCACTTCAAGTCATCGGGTATCATCATTTGTTCACGTTAAAATCTGTGCTCGCGGGCCCAAGTGCGGGTTTGGGGCATTTAAAGGTTAAAAACAAAACCCATAGTAGGGCGGACCGGCCGCCATTTTCTTGCGTAAGCCCGCGTGGTACCGGGTAGTACCAGGACGAGTTTCGTACGGTGCGGTGCGGCCATATTGCTCAACGAGAACTTCCGGTTTACGTCAAACGTCATTTGGGACAATTAAGTTTTATAGGTTATCTGTCAAATTAAATCGTATCAGTTGTCAATTAGGAACATTGGTCCAGGTAGTTGACACCGAAGGGGCAAAAGTCGATACCGTAAGGTCACCATTAGTGTATTTGTGCCCGTCATCAATTTAAAAGTCTCACGTAAGTATACAATCATGTCATTAAAGTCAATCAAGGTGCAACTGCGCACGAAGTACCAGATGTTAAAAGACTATGCTGGTACGGCTGCATTACAACCGGGTAGCGTAGTCGCGTCGGTGGCAAAACGGCGCTTTGATTCAGTGTACCCAGAGTATGTCAAGGCACATGAAGCGCTGCTGGGCAACGAGGCCGAGCTCTCAGAAGAGGAAAAGCTCCAGTATCAGGAGTGCTTCAGTGAGGTGAACCGGCTGCTGATCCAGCTAGACGGGGCGTCGGCTGGAGAAGCTGGCCAGTCACACACACCGCGAGGACAGGCAAGTAAGGTAAAGCTTCCCACTGTCCAGTTACCCACCTTCAGTGGAAACCTGCAGGATTGGCTATCCTTCTACGACTTGTTCATGTCGTTAGTAGATAGTAGGGATATCACCGAGGCGGAGAAATACTATTATCTCCGATCGTCGCTACAAGGCGAAGCGCTGTCAGTTATACAGCACCTTCCTATGGACGGGCCGTTGCGTTGACGTTATTGCAGGCGCGCTTTCAAAATAACCGCCTACTCTTAGATACATTCATAGCTAGGATAACAAATCTGCCTTCAGTATCAAATTGGACCGCAGGCTCGTGATCTGGCTTTTATGATCCGCTCAGGGAGTCTATCCAGGAGCTGGAAAAACTCAAACAGCCGGTCAACCAGTGGTCATATTTATTGGTTTTCCTCATTCTTCAGAAACTACCTAACCGAATCAGGACCCTGTACGAGGAACGGCATGGTGGCAACCCGGAGGTGTTGCCCACCCTCATACAGCTACTGGAGCTGTTGGAGGAGCAGTGCAGAGTGCAGCAAGCTGTCGCACCAACAGTGGCGGAGAAGCCAACCGTGCCGAACGTGCCAGTACCTGCCCGAGGACGAGCTGGACCGTCGGGCCAAGCTTCAAGGAGACCTGGCCCGCCTCCGAGAGTCCTCGCCGCTGGAGCTGGCCATTCTATTTTTCTTATAACTCCCATTGCGCCGTTGACTAGACCATGATCAACATTTAAGTTCCTTCTTAAGATTATTCTAGATCCCTACCCAATCGTCAAATATGTAACGATTCCTTCAGTTTTGTTAGAATCGTCAGAAACATACGCATCGTTTGGTTGTTGACCATATGTCTTCGTTTCTAATGAAACATCTACAGCATATATTTTATACAGTTTGGTAGTTTTTTTTTAATTCACGTGTCATCTTTACATTATGTTCATCAACCTGTCTAGTGGTTGGAAAAACACGAATAATGTCGTTAAGTTCACCTCTATTCGTCGACTAACCAATAGCTCAAGCTGTTGCATTGTGAGTTGTCCGACTCACATTATGTATGGTAACTGGGAGCATTTTTCGATGCTCGGATATGTGGCCTTCTCCTGAAACGGTCTGAAAACATGTTTCAGGCGCCTGAAAACGGTGGTAACTGAGAGCAATTTCATTGGCCTACTTTACAAATAGAGACGTATTTTGAGACTACTAAGACTACGACGACTACTTCTTTATTCTTCAGCTGCATATTTTTGGTAGTTAGCTGAATTACAAACTTTTAGTAATCATAGATCCTAAACGGTAATTATTATTAAAAAATGATGTTAAAACCAAATATTTATTTTTAAATCCTTATCCAATGATACCCCACTCGCATAAAGCTCTCTCTATAAATGGAGTACGCTTCGCCTCATCTTTCCAAACAAAAAGTCTGCCAAAATTTGAGGGGGGCGAGGTAGCACGCATGTGATGTTTTCTAGTCAAAGGTACATCATTGTCGGTTGTTAATACAGTTTATTTCTAAATGAATTTTTATGGCAGCAACGCTTTATTGACAACCGGCAAAGATGTACCTCTGACTTGAAAACACCAAACATATTTGACATATTCTTTTTATACTTCATAACACTAAATGGAGCAATAGATAGTCGACTGTACGTACTTTAACATATGGTTCATTATTGGATGCAGTATTTGCAAATGTCAAACAAAAAAGCCAAGGATCATTTTTGATTGTATTTTCAAACAAAATATAGAAGACAGCAATCCTTAAGAGCGCTAAATATGGAGAAATGTCAAACGTCAAATAGTTACTGCCCGTCAGAAAGAAAACGATTGTCTTTGAATCGATTCTGTAAACGAAGCTTGATTTTCGATTTAGGTTAAATCTTTCATTACGAAAGTAATAATAAATAAAGTAAAACTTTACTTACATCTGAAATGGTATTTCATCTTTTTGTAAACTAGACGAAATATAACATTTTTTACATCCAAAAACAGCGCATAAGGGCATTTTCACGGAGCTTGTTATCCATCGACAGCGATGACGAAAGTGCGTAACATCGATTATTGAAATAGTTTTTATAGATGTACTAGATTTTCCTGCCAATACTTTTGACAGAGGGGAAATGATACCTAAGGCCTCTCCTGGTTTAGAACTCTCTGCCCACTCGCCATGATACGCCTGTTTTTATTTTTTTATTTTTAAGTTCAGAAGTCATTTATTAAAGAAATAGCTAATAATAATGTATAAAAAATAATAGTAATAATACACATCTCTGCAATGCACGGTCAGGCAGGTGACAGTTTAGTTAGAGCTGGGAATGCCTGCTCCGTCGTAGAACCCCAATAGTTTCGCTGCAGGTTTTAATTTGTGACGTGTACTTCGCATGCACATACTGATGGCTCGAATTATAGTAGTGCATATCCTTGTTCTAAGCCAACCCAGTATCGTACTCAGCGATTTATTCCAGCAGTCCGCGAGGGCTTCGCCTATGTGTTTGACAAAGGAGGTCATCTGTGGTGCGAATACGCCATCGACGGAAGTCACGAGAGGGGTGAAGGTAGCGTGTTTCGCTTCGCAGGCAGCTCAGTATTTTCTTTGTTTTTCAGTCTCAGCATATTTTAGGACAGAAGTGACATAGCGTGTAATGTAAGAGGGAGCGTCAGTGTCTACGACACGGATATCAAAAAGAGCCTCTCTCTGAGCATTCCATACGCCACGGCAAGATAAGTCGCCGCGTAATCTAAGGTCACCTTCTGTGATTATGGGTTATATTGTGACGTTGCTCCATGCTTGGTGACATAGTTCAGCAAATAGATCACGAACTTCGTTGTGTCGTCTTGAAATTAGCCCCCCAGTCTTGCAGCAGAGAGCATGGTCGATATTAAATTGGCTGTTGCCACATCCATCACGTGAGGGTGGCATTGAGTTTGGGGTTCTGTGATAGCGTATTGCCAGGGCGTCTCTGAATTCTTGAGGGGACAAGTCGAGGTTATCTTTCTTCGTTGGTATAGTAGATAGCCAGGTGGAAGACTTTGTTTTCATTTTCAATGCGATTGTTCTTTCTATAGCTCTTTTTTTGTAAGGGGGTAATTTGGCCAATATAGTGTCTAAAAGTTCGTTATCGCGAGCTTCTTTCATTGTTCGGCTTTCTTTGCGTGCGTCTATCAGGGATTTATTGTGTTGGGCTAGGTCTACATGTTGTGTCCCGATCAAAGCTGATGAGAGGATTGAACAGCCTTTTTTAGAGGTTTTGTAGCTCAAATTATTCTCGGTGAATGGATTGGATATTGCCAAGCCACCTTTATGTACGGGTAGGGAAAATAGAGCGGCTTCGTCGGCAGTGATGTGGCTAACCATCATAGTTGGCATGAAATTAGCCCGTAGTGCAAGTGTCAGTGGTTCAAAAAGTTCGTTAGAATCAGCGATTACACATTGTAGGAATGACCATTTGAATTGGGCAGCTTTGGTAAGTGCTGTGTAAGGTGCATGGGGGGGGGGAGTCCTTACAGACATGTGTTAGTTTCTCGATTATTTAAATAAATTGCTTCGCTTTGTTTCTTATAAAGTCTTGTTTTCCCTTGCCTATGTAACTACCAAGGAAGGGTGAACCTGTGGCGATGGTAATGTTAGTTCCTTTAAAAATCTGCTGTGCTTTATTTTTGTCTGTTTCAGATACAATAAGGATTGTCTTTTTAGGTTGAGGTAGGTATCCATAGCCGGTCCTATGTTGCAGATCTGGTCCCACCATTTACGAAGGCTTTTGAAGTTTCCCTGGACCGATGAGTCATCAGCGTACCGTTTTTTTAGTTTATTGATTATGGGTAATGTTGCAAGAGCATACAGTGGCATAGCGAGTGGATCGCTTTGGGTAACGCCTTCTTTGCTATACATTCTTGTGTCTGAGTTTCGAATAACAAGCTCGGCATGGTCGTTATATGTGTTGTACAGGAAACGGGCACAATGTGGCCAATATATTCGGGCCTGCCACAAAGCAAGCTGCCTGTTTACACTGTTGAATGCGTTGTTAGCATCAACGAGGAGCATTCCCCATTCTGAGCTTGGGTGACATTTCTCTTCAAAAGTGTCATTCATTGCATGTATGGCTCCTTCGATACCAGAGTTGAGGCCACTGCAAAGTTGCCATTATCCACATGCTTCGGTAACTTCAGATCCTGTTGCCAAGATCATACATTTAGAGAGGATTGTTCTAAGGCATTCCCCGATTCCAATGGGTCTCACGCCTGGGCATTTATCCAGAGCTACCAGACGGCTCGACATAAGGGATTGTATTTGTGTCCAAAGTACGTGTTCGTTATTCAATTTCATAGTAAGTTGGGCTATGGCGGTTCTTAGGTGCAGGCTCGCATCGCCGAATCGTAAGAGAAAGTCCTTCCAATTTTCGGTCGTTGAGCCACTTGGACCCCCACCACCATGTAGTTTTCTTGCAACTTGCTCGACGTGGTTACTAGTTATGTCGACATCTAATAATGGTGGCATTTCGGGGAAATCCTCGGGCAGGGCAAATAACTCAGGGTTGGGGTTTGCGGGAGGAGGATGTTTTTCTCTTAGTACGTCGCTGACGGTTTTACCGGTATAATCGATTTCGTCGTTACTATTCAGGACTTTGCTTGTGTCTTTGGTTAAAAGCCAGCTTAGGGCCTCGCGGACTTTGCCACGTTGAATTAGTCTTGTGAATGTTTGTGTTGTTTCGTCGTTATTTTGAAGAGTTTTGTCAGATTTTATCGATTCTGAGATTAAAATATCAAACTGCTCATCGGCCCACAGTTTGAGGCGGCGGTGAAGTCATCTGCTGATATCTTTGGCCTGTTTAATGTTTTTGTCTCTTTGTAGCAATCGGGCAGTGTAAATTAGTAATCGTTCTGAGGGATAATTTAGCTTGGTTAGGTGTTCTATTTCATCGGCAAGTATATGAACGAATTTTCTGCTTGCTGTGCCAAAAGGGAGATCGTAAAGTTTTCCATGAAGTGAGCATATGTCGTTCCATCTTTTTTGCCATATACCTGTCTTCGATCCTGTGTTGTTAAGGTAGGGCGACCCATATGCATCTTCTAGTGGTGATACAAAAGGCGAGTGTTGAGTGGAGGCTTGTTGATGCGAAGAGGAATGCTCACCATGAGCGGCACGTATGTGACGTTGCAGGCCGTTTCTTTTAAAGGTTTTGGAACAGGTCGGACAGGTTTCTTGATTGCTTGTATTGACTGCGGTCGTGTTCATTTCTTCAAAACACAATTTTGTTGGGGGCTTTCTACATGTTGTCATTAGGTATGAATGTTGATATTTTTGTTTTACGGTAATTTCGAATGGAAAACACTTTTACTATATATTTAGATATTCTGGTGTATTTTAAGAGTGTTTTTGTGTTGTATATTGCAGAAATGTGAATTATTTGAAAGAAATGTATTTGGATTTTCAAAACAGAGGGTGACAGTGGCATGTGTCAAGCGTCACTAATATTTTTTTTATTTTTTACAATATGGCGTCTGATTGCCGCTGAATTACAAACTTTTAGTAATCATAGATCCTAAACGGTAATTATTATTAAAAAATGATATTAAAACCAAATATTTATTTTTAAATCCCTATCTAATGATACGCCACTCGCCATGATACACCTATTTTTATTCCAGGCACCAAAATCAGTGCTGGTACTGCGGCGTCCCCGGCCCAAGACCTCAAGCGCCGCAAGTATGTAGCTTTAAAAAGCAGCTACATATTTGCGGCGTTGGGCGTTGAAACTTTAGGGCCGTGGGGGCCAAGCGCGCGCCGACTACACAAAGATCTGTCGGCGCGCCTGATAAAGGCTTTCGGTGACCAGAGGGCTGGCTACTATTTTGCTCAACGAATAGCCATCGCCATTCAGCGTGGTAATACGGCCAGCCTTCTGGGTACCTTGCCCGTTGACAGCGATCTGTGTGAATTTTTTATCTGTAATTTTAAGTAGGTTAAATTATTAGAGTAGGGGATTGTGTTTATTATGTTTTTAGTTACACTTATACTGTTATATGAATAAACCTTTTTATTGTTTTATTTTTTACAATATGGCGTCTGATTGCCGCCATTTTGAATTTTGAGTGCTGAAATATCTTCAATGACACTCGCGCAATTAATACGAATCGATTGACGTAATCTCGGCCTACGCGTTTTGCCTCTAGAGTTCCACGAAGGAACAAACATACATACATACATACATAAATACATACATAGACTGGTAAACACATTACCCTCCTTTGCGTCGCGCAGTCGGGTAAAAATAGAGATAGGGGACCGTATCCTGACCTTTGAAGGTCTGCAGACGGTATTCTGCAGGGCGGAAGCTATCCTCAACTCCAGAGCGCTGGTTCCAATGTCAGAGGATCCTTGTGTCCTGGAAATTCTCAGCCCAGGTCATTTTTTGATAGGTCAACCATTAGTTTCATTAACTGAACCTTGTCACATTTTCAATTCATACAAGCTGTAACTCAAAAATTTTGGGCTAGGTATCACTTAGAATATTTAAATAATTTGCAAGCACATAATAAATGGAACAGACACGTGCCTATTATAGCATTAAATAATTTAGTCTTAATCAAAGACGAAAATTCTCCTCCACTATAATGGCGCAGAGGCAGGATCATCCAAGTTTTCAAAGGCTCAGACGGTGTTATTGGGTCAGCTAAGTTGAAAACAAAAATAGGCGAGCTCGTCCGACCCGTTGTCAAATTATGTAAATTACCTATGGAGATTTAATTATTTGAGTAGCTCTTGTAAATTAACAAATATAAATATGGTTTAAATTGTAGCAATGAGTCATCATCATCATCATCATCATCATCATCATCATATCAGCCGAAAGACGTCGACTGCTGGACATAGGCCTCCCCCAAAGGGTGCCACAATGTCCGGTCCTGCGCCACCCGCATCCAGCGGACTCCCGCGACCTTCACCAGGTCATCAGTCCACCTTGCGGGGGGTCTACCCACGCTGCGCCTTACGGTTCGTGGTCGCCACTCGAGAACCTTTCCGCCCCAACGACCATCGGTTCTACGAGCAATGTGCCCCGCCCACTGCCACTTTAGTCTAGCGATTCGGAGGGCTATATCGGTTACTTTGGTTCTGCTGCGGATGGCCTCATTTCTGATGCGATCACGCAGAGACTCCAACCATAGCCCTCTCCATTGCCCTTTGGGTGACTGAGCTTTCTTATGAGGCCCATTGTAAGCGACCACGTTTCAGTACCATATATCATCACTAGGCATCGGAGTTTTTGTCGCATGGTAAGACTAATAACAAGCTATGGAGTCGACATTTGCCATAAATGTAAACTCTTATTCATACTCATACTCATTTATTTATTTAGTTAGGTATTTTTTTGTAATGAAGGACAACAACGTTGACGAGTTTAGAAACGATTATTTAATGTTATCTTTGGAAAATAAATATTACAATAAAAAATAATTACCATTTTCATACTGATTTAATTACGAAAATTCATAAACAAACAAAAGATACATTAAAACACGTAAAAAATATGTATATAATAAAAAGGAGAACATGTTGGGCCAGGCTCAATATATGGTTCCGCAGTCGTCATTTTTACAAGGACACTACGAGTAGACGTATCAAAATAAAACGAGCTTAGTACATCGCGATATAAGTGCAAAAGTAGGAAATTCGCAACGAATGACGATGCGTTGAATTAAAACACGGCAGAAGTGAATGTTTTAGTCCACACTAGTGGCGAATTACCTATTCGCAGGTGTATCGTTTTACAGTACATCAGAAGATTTAGACATAGGCACGTAAACTGATATTTACATTTACAATTATGAATTCATCCGGACTTAGTTGAAATGAGAACCAAGACATATTTTCGGCAATAGAATGTTGGATCTTTTAATTAGTTGAAATTTCCATAGAACATGAAGCTACAGGAAAAAGAACTTCAAAGTCCTGATATGACATGATATAGGCATCATCCTTTTCATAATTACAGTTATGAAATGAGTAAACAACTGCGACCTTTTCCATATTTTCGGGGGTAAATCGGGTTCTATGATGATCAAATATCCACTTGTGACTAGAAAACGATCGTTCTACATCAACTGATGTTAACGTCGCGTATTCTAATATTCTTTCGAATTGCTGATAATTTGCCATGGCATGGCTCTAACCTCTACGAGGTCCGGATTTCTGTAGAGTACTTTATTCAATTTATCTTGAACTGTTTCAGGGCCGAAACATGTAAAATACTGTCTAATTTTGTCTAATATACGGAAAGTTTGCTTTATGGATATGTTGGTACATTCTAACATTGTAATCGACTCGACAATAAGTTGATAGTTATCCTTTATAAAACTTAGCTCTCTTTGGATATTTACGTTCGACAATGCGGCTTGGGCTTTTGATATTGCGATAGCTTCTCTGCTATTTAATTCAAATATAACCCTTTTTTTTTTCATAATGTTTCATAATAGAAAGCAGCACTCAGCCAAGTCGCCCACCTCGTTATTACTGGTTGCGGGGGTAATGGCACATCGGGAACCATCTCTTTAAATAGCCTCGTTCTTTGTGGCGGTTTGAGAAATATCTTTTTGACGTTTGAAACCAAAGTGTTAACTTCGTCATGCTCAGATCTTATTTCTTCTGCAACTCGATGGAGTGCGTGTGCTAAAAACGTAATATGTTTCATATTGTAAAATTTTCTTTTTAAAAATTTGCCAGCGAGAAGCATGTATGCAGCACAAAAATGTATTAATGATCTGTGTATAGTTAAATTTTTTTGTGGCAAAACGACTATCTTCTACTAATTTAGCAATTGAGGATCCATTCGCCTTTTCTATTACTTTACTCGACAGCAAATACGGTCTGGAAGGAAGCCCTTGTGATTTTACAATTACATTAACGACACAGTTTCCAGCAACATCCAAAGTTTCATCTACAGAAAGCCAAAAGTACGAATTGTTTAATGCGATTCTTATTTTCTCCATGACTGGGGTATACAGTTTTTGCAGATATTTTCTTAAAAGAGATTCTGGTATTTTTTTATTTGAGCAATTACAGCAAATATACTTTTCCATAAATTTACGAAAGTTAGGATTGTTGAGTATATTCCAAGGGATGTTACAGTTGATTAGAAATAAACAAAGGTCTATATAGAAGTCACTTGCAATTCCAGATTTTTTTTATGCTGAGCACTATTTATATGTTTCGTGACATTGTCTTCTTTGAGCTGAGTGATAGAAAAATCACAATCAGTACATTGTATAACGGACCGGTCGGGATCATATTTTAGTTCCTCGTGGTTTTCTATCCAGTTCTGTATAAAGCTTGAAATTCCAGTGGATTTCGTTTGATGAAGAATACTGTTGATATGTTTTAAAATAAATCTGTGCTCCTAGTGAAAAACGATACAAGTCGAAAATTGCTACTTTACAGGAGAGCGAAAAAACAAAAGGAGAATGTTTTACAGCGCTCTGTGCCGTAATAGTTTAAAATGAAATATAACTTTAAATGCAGTTTAAGTATAAAAAATGCTCTCTTTTATGTAGTATTATTGGATTTTGTATAAAATTAACGGTTAATAAAATAATTGACTTGTACCCATTTGATTTTAAGCTTTTATGAGATATAACTAAAGTAGTCCCTCTTTTCACGTACTTTTTATATAAGTGAAAAAAGATATGCATTAAAATATTTTTAAAATAACTGTTTTTGTGTTAGTTTTTTTAATAAACTTCCTAGTTAAAGTTTAGTTGTCTAATGAATAACTATGACATGACATACACATTTTTTATTTAAGTACAAAAATATCGACTTGTACCTATTTTCACATCATGTCAGTCAATTTTAATTGGATTTAAAAAGAGTTATATTAATAGTTCTTTTGATTTGTATCGAAATTTCACGGAATAAAATGAAATAAAAGGCACATTTTTTGATAGTTTTAATTAGAAAAAATAATAAATTCTTCCTCCAGAAGACTTTTTAACAACAAAACCAAACAATTTTCTTCATAATTCATAATAATACAACAGATTCTAAAAAAAACAATCACATTACAAGAGTATTAGTTATAACAGCTTTTTTCGTTACTATTATTATCAGTTAAACATCATTATGTTCAGTAGGTTCCAACGGATGAGTGTATCTTACATTCTCAGAAAAAGGCAAATCTTCATAAAAAGATCTCGCGCTAGAGTTTATCAAAGGCAGGAGAAACATCAAGTCTCTTTTTCTGTCTACCGATATTGGTAACGGCTCGTTGTAACAACGAGGAATGTTTTCAGTCTCGAAAAGATTGTTTGGCATTGGAGACTTCCCTCGTTTTCTAAGAAGAGATACAGTGTTCCGCTGATCGCTTTCATATCCCCGGTACTGAAATTTAGGAAAATCCTCCCGTGTGTAACGAAAAGTGGCAGTTTCCGAAATATTAAATTTATTTCTGTCTTCGTTAATTTTCCTTTGCACCAGCGGTCCCTTAAGTAGACTTGCAAAATTTAAAAACAGATCCCTATCCATTTCAGTCACGGTAAAATAATGCTGCTTTCCACATGTGCGAACTAGTTGATACCAGTCTATTGGGTGGTGTAGGTCCATTTGGGTTTTCTTTTTTTCTGTTTCAATTAGTGCATGATCTACATCTTACTCCATATGACTATGTCCAGGTACAAAGAAGTTATGTGTTATTGTTTGCAAGCTAGGATGGTTGCGTAACGCGAGTAAATACTCATGTATTTACTCGCGTTATATATAAAAAAAATATTTTGTCCGAAACACGAGTCCGGGTAAAATATTAAATGTTTCACTCTGTCTGGAACATGGTTAAGAATGAAATTATACACACAGGATGCAATTTCATTACCTCCCCTTCCAGCGATAGACTCATGCCACATAAAACAATAAGACCTATTAGTGGTGCAATTCCTTATGGTCAGGTTAAAGGTCCATAGTTGGCGCTTATAAAATACAGCACCTGATTTTAAGTATCGTGTCGGCAAACATTGTTGTAAGTCAAACGCAGCCACAAACGTTTCGGAACTTTCTATCGACATCTCCTTGTCTGAAGTTTTTCTATCGTATATGCCTTCTGCATTTCTGACATGAGCCTCTTTAAGTCTTATTTTTGCTGCCTTTTCTTCCTCTTCACACGCTTTTATTTCCATATTAAGTTTATCGCATTTTAAGCATGTGTCCAGGTACGGTTTTTTAAACGAAAGGTTTTGACTATTAAATACCCAGCTGTATATTGTTTCGGACACTGGATTTTCTGTAACTTCTTTATAAGCATTGTACATATCTGCCAAGCATAAATGTGGAGCTAAAAACTTTTTCTTAGTTTTAGATCTGCCATAGTGACTTTCAAACGCAGGGAACGACAAAATGTGACTTTTCACAGCTTCCAACCTCTCATCGCTGATTTTGTTGGCACTTGGCTGTCTTCCTCTGGGTGAATCAGGTACAAGACCTTCATTAATCTTAAGTTTTTCGGCAACGTTTTGCACAAACTTGTTAGTTTCATTGAATGTTTTAAGAAAACAACCCTTACAAGTTTGATAGGACTCAGTTTGCATTGTCAAATAATAGTAATTGGAAACTTGTCTATTTATTGTTGCGTTAACTTTATGTGTTTTTTTCTCTTGCAATTTAATTAAACTGGCAATAAATTGAACTCTTTTTCCGTACTCTCCTAAACTCCAGTAAATTTCAAACATTTCTTCCTAAATTCTTCTGGTATTTTTACAGCACATTTCATCCTACAGTCTTCAAGCTGCTGAAATTCTCTTTCTTTAACTTGTTTCCCTTTATTTGTTTCATAATTCTGACCCAAATTTCTCCTTCTTTTTCTCTCTTCCCTGTCCTTTCTTCTCTCTTTTTCACTTTTCCGCGGCTTGCGTTTTCGTCCTTCTTTGACACCAACTCTATCCCAAAAAGAACCTTCTGGCTCTGAATCAGGTATAACTATGTTTTCTCTATTAGACCTCTGTACAATTCTTTCCGAATCAGAACTTTCTTCAGTATCAGGGACATAATCATTACTGCTGTCTGAACTATAGTCTATATAAAAGCATGGCAAGGAGTCTACTAAGTTAAACAATATATCAAAGCAGGTCATGTATGCCTCATCGCGATCAGTGAAGAAATTATCTGCGATTTCCCCAATTTCTGATGAATTTTCAATATTGTGGTGAATTAAATCATCTACAGTATGAAATTCTGCCTGAAAGTCTTTTGAGCAACCGGGCTGTCTGGCTGTTTTCCAGGGTTTGGCTAAGTATGAAATTCTGCCTGAAAGTCTTTTGAGAAACCGGGCTTCGGGCTGTCTGGCTGTTTTCCAGGGCTTGGCTGAGTATGAAATTCTGCCTGAAAGTCTTTTGAGCAACCGGGCTTCGGGCTGTCTGGCTGTTTTCCAGGGCTTGGCTGAGTATGAAATTCTGCCTGAAAGTCTTTTGAGAAACCGGGCTTCGGGCTGTCTGGCTGTTTTTCAAGGTTTAGCTGAGTAAGGAATTCTGCCGGATAGTCGTTGGAGCAACCGGGCTTCGGGCTGTCCGGCTGTTTTTCAGGGCCTAGCTGAGTATCTTTTGTGAAAAAGTTGGTATTATTTATGTCATTTTCCTTGTCAAGAAGGTTGAGCATTCGATGAATACGATTTCTGCCGGCCATTCTACAAACAAAACGAGAAATAAATAAAATAATATTTACACATACAAACAATACCTATGAAAATGCGATTAAAACCAGTTTGCGTTTCGGCACTCCCCGGTTCTTGTCCGGTAGACTCATTATCTACATAGAGAGTACAAAATGATGTAACAAATAAAAGAAATACCTATTAATCTACTATTTTGACTTCAGTAACGTGTGTATTTTTTTAATGATTTGTAATGCTATTATTGAGAAATGCCTAATCGCAAACTTTAATCGGTAATCGCACTGCAAGTACTTTTTCAAATATGTTAATAATGATACCCCACTCGAAATTATTTGACGAAAAATTATAGTCACGGTAGGCTTTTATTGTTAAAACAAACCAATATGGCGACTAAGATTATTGCCTAACGACTAAAGTGTATTTGTCCATTAAATACGTCTTATTGTTTAATCATACTACGTGAAATTAATCCATTTTAGTTTTATTTATTCAAACATTACTCAATATAAGTCAAAACTTGCTTGGTGTAAAAGGGTATAAGTAAATATAAATCCTTAAAGTGTAGACATAACCTGTCGGATAATATCTTAAAACTAGGTGAAAAGTTGTATCAACTCACCCGTCGTCGTCGTCGTCATTTGCGGTCCGCGAACAATGTAAGCACGTCCTTCTCTCATCACTACGCAAAGGTGACTGAGCGCTCCGCTGGTGTGCGCGGGGGCATCGCATTTACACTTGTATCGTTTTACACGTAATTTTTGTAACCTATGGCGGTATAAGTCGACTTGCGCAAGCAACTGTCAAAATTAAGGCGTGAATACGGATTTAAGTTGACTTGGTTCTCTTAGTAATGTCATGTTATTAGTGTAACCCGATATAAGTAGACATCGATCCTTAAGTACTAAGCATTCCTAAAACAGATAAGTGTAGTTATATCGTTAAACACAAAGAACATACGAAATCGTAAGATGTAACCTTACTCATACCATTTGTCACGAAATAATAATATGCTTTTATTGTTTATAAGAATATATGTCAATATGTACCCATCGCGTCATGGTCATCTGTGTCAGTTATACCCTTTAACACGAACGTAACTTTGTTAATTTACAAGATAACTTAGATCCGTTTACACCAATCGACGCGAATTTTTTTTTGAATTTTTTTGGTATATATAACTCAAATTGGCCAAAATCACACTTATACCCTTTTTCACTAGGGGCACAGAAATGTATGTTTCAATCGGGTGAGTTGTACTTCACATCTCAAGCACACTATAGCAGATTTTTCATAGTCATATTGTAAATCGTTGTATGGCTCTATCCATGCCAAAATTGCAGCTATTTCTGGGTTAGGCATAATAACATTAATAACTAATTATGGAATATTCCACAGCGTATCTACCACTTACAGATATAAATAACTACTACCTTTGCAATCACCAGTGATTGACACAAGACAAATACTAATCAATTTTATCAGCGGTCAGTACATGACATTAGGTCTTTCGCAGCGATGTAGTTTGTATAGTTGTATGTTAAAATAGTTGAAGTTATGAATTCGTAATCTAATAGAAAAATATTGTTTTATATAATTCGACTAAGATAATTATACACGACCGACCGCCCTAAAGGCATTTTAAGATAAATTAAATAAATGAGTATGAGTATGAATAAGAGTTTACATTTATGGCAAATGTCGACTCCATAGCTTGCTATTAGTCTTACCATGCGACAAAAACTCCGATGCCTAGTCATCACTGGTAACACACACTGGTCAAAGACTTTCGTCTTGAGACACTGCGGAATATTGGACAAAAAGATGTGCCGTAGCTTCCCGAACGCTGCCCAACCGAGTCGGATTCGTCGATTGACCTCTTTCTCGAAGTTGGATCTACCTAACTGGACAGTATGTCCTAAGTATATATAATCGTCCACAACTTCGAGTGTAAAGTTTCCGATTGTAACGGGAGTTGGTGCTACATGGGTATTTGACATGATCTTCGTCTTATCCATGTTCATCTTTAGACCAACTCGCTCGGAGGCTTTACTGAGGTCATCGAGCATCGTACTCAAATCCTCCATGGTCTCAGCCAAGACTACTATGTCGTCAGCAAACCGAAGGTGAGTGATGTACTCGCCGTTTATGTTGATGCCTAACCTTCTCCAGTCCAGAGTCTTGAAAACATCCTCCAGTGTAGCGGTAAACAGTTTAGGAGAAATAACATCTCCTTGCCTGACTCCCCGCTGCAACGGAATAGGCCTCGAGTTCTGGTCCTGGAGTCAGACTGACATAGTGACGTTCTCGTACAAACACTTCAGCACTTCGATATAGCGATAGTCCACTTAGCACCTCTGGAGAGATTGTAGTACAGCCCAGATTTCGATCGAGTCGAAGGCTTTCTCGTAGTCTACGAACGCTAAGCAAAGGGGCAGGTTATACTCCTCAGTCTTCTGTATAACCTGACGGAGCGTATGGATGTGGTCTACGGTACTAAAGCCTCTTCGGAAACCGGCTTGTTCGGGAGGCTGGAAGTCATCTAGCCTGCGTGCGAGACGGTTCGTAATGACTCTTGATAACAGCTTATAGACATAGCTCAAAAGTGGAACGGGTCGGTAGTTCTTCAGTAACGCGTTATCACCCTTTTTGAAGAACAATACCACCACACCTCTGTTCCATGCCTTAGGCGTTCTCCCTTCTAGTAAAACGGAGTCGAACAACTTCTGAAGGGCTATAAGGACCGGTTTACCACCCGCCTTCAGAAGTTCGGATGTAATTCCGTCTTCACCAGGTGTCTTGTTGTTTTTGAGCTGTTTAAGAGCCATTCTAATCTCGTACAGGCTGATGTCCGGGATGTCTTCGGTATAATGTCGGGTCAGTCTAGCTCTAGGGTCTTCCGCCAGATCAACTTCAGGTCTGCTAGTTGATGTGTATAGCTGTCCATAAAAGTCCTCTATCTCCCCCAGAAGCTCGGGTCTGGATGAAACAATTCTACCATCCTCAGTTTTTAATTTGGCGAGCTGGCTCTGCCCAATAGACAAATCTCATGCGAAAACTTTAGAGCCCTTATTCTGCTCAATGGCCTCTTCCATACGATTTGTATTGAATTGGCGCAAATCACGGGTAAGGGACTTAGAGATCCGTTTATTGAGCTGCCGGTATAATGACGCATCTGCTGAGGATTGCAGAACCATTTCTCTCCTTTCCTCGATGAGTTTCTGAGTGGAGTCAGAGAGCCTTTTCGTTCTGTTGCTCCGCTGGGCCTTAAAAACTTAGACCCAGTACTATGGACAGCTTCCACAAACCCGTCGTTGAATTCGTCCACATCGCCGCTTAGACAATCGAAACGGTTTTGGAGTTCCAGCTGGAAGCTCTCAGGGTTTTGGATTTGAAGTGCTGCTGGACGGAGCGTAGACTTCATCAGTCGAGAGCGCTCTAGCTTAACACATATATTCAATGTGCCTCTCACCAGACGGTGATTACTTCCGGTTTTAACCGTATTGATCACAGAGACATCATTGAATATATGCTTCTTCGTCGATATGATGAAGTCAATCTCGTTTTTAGTTGCACCGTCGTGACTCATCCAGGTCCACTTCCTGTGCTCACGTTTCTTGAAGAAGGAGTTCATCATGTAGAGTCCCTCCTTCTCCAAGAAGCCAGCCTGTAGTTGGCCCCGGTGGTTCCGACTTCCAAATCCAAATCCAATCCGGAGTATGTCCTAAAACTACGGCCAAGACCACCGGGGGATGGGCAGCAGCATCCTCGGAGTGCGGTGGAGATACTGCGATAGCCAACCCGCATGCCAAGCGTGGCGATTACGGCATTCACCCCCCATGATAAGGACCAAAAAACCACGGCCCCGAGTGTTCGGCGACCCCCGGTGCCCTGGTTATGGTAGCGGCCAGGGTACTAGCGGGGTCAGGGGTGCTAAGAATCTCCGGCAAAGATCCGGCTACCACCACCGACGACTTCTGGCCCTGGCAACTTATAACACGCGTACACTGCGGACAGACGAAAAGATAGTGGAACTGGAGGAAGGATTGAGCAAGTTGCGTGGGATGTCATAAGGTTATCTGAAGTCCGAAGAGAGGGGGAGGAAACGATAATCCTAAAGTCCGGCAACTTGCTTTATTTCCGGGAGGGCGACCAACAGTCCCAGGGAGGTGTCGGGTTCATCGTCCATAAGTCCCTCGTGAACAACGTGGTGAAGATCGAGAGTGTGTCGACTAGGGTGGCGTACCTTATACTCAGAGTATCCAAGAGGTACTCGTTGAAGGTCATACAGGTGTATGCGTCGACTTCGGCACACTCCGATGACGAGGTGGAGGTTATGTATGAGGATATATCGAAGGCCATGCATAGCTCCAAAACCTACTTCACCGTTGTTATGGGGGACTTCAACGTGAAACTGGGCAAGAGAGATGGTGAAGAGCTGAGAGTGGGGCAATTTGGATTTGGAAGTGGTAGCAATGAGTACTAATATAAAAAAGCCTTTTTATTCCGTACCACTTAAATAAAATAAAAATTACAATTCTATATATATATATATATATATGTATATCTAATCTATTATATAGGTCTTGTGCTTCTGTAAGCCAGGTTTTTGAAACTTTTTGTATATCATCCACCCAGTGGGCGCGCAGTCTTCCTGCTTTGCGTTTGACTCCTGGTCCTATCCATGTGCTTAACCTTTTTGTCCATCTGGAGTTATGCATCATTGCGATGTGGCCCTTTCACTGCCATTTAAGTTTAAGTGAATTTTGTAATGCGTCTAGAACTTTTGTTTTTTCTCTTATGTTGCTGTCGTATGTTGTATTTTGTCGATCAGTCTCACATTTAAAATTTTCTATTTGACATTTTATGATTTTTTGTTTCGCCTCTTCTGTATATTTCCAAGTTTGGCACCCATAATTTAATGAAGGTAGGATACAGGAACTACATTTTTTACTTTTTAAGTGCAGTGGCAAGCTGCTCTTCAGTACCTGAGCCAAGGGTCTTGGCTCAGGTACTGAGTACTAATTATTTGTGAATTATGTACCACTGTTTCCTCGGGAAATCATGTAACTAATTTAGTAAGTAGCTTGCGATTGTGGTTAAATTTCATGACTCATGTTTACACTGAGTAGTCACAGACTACTAATGCTGTAGATGCCTCATGTAACAATATTATTGTTAATAATTGTTTTGTTTACATATCTCTTGTTTATACTAGATCGTAGCGATGTAAACTTCATGTCTTCAGCTCACCTTTCCCCCAGGGCCCGGAGGAATGTTCCTGCAAATCAGCGGCCTCTGGTGGAAATGAGCTCGAGACTAATCAATGAACGGATCGATTTGATTCCTTCATTCATCCTGTCACTGTCACTATTGAGCTGAGGCGAGCGTCACGTTCGGACGTGCCGTCTCGAAGGCAGACTGCCTAATTTCTATCCGAGTACTCGCCGTCGGATGACTCGAAGGTTAAAGTTGACCGCGACGTGAGCGGTGATGAAAAGGCGCGGTGTGCGAGAAATGTGTAATTTAGGTTAAGGTGTAATTACAATATACTTGTAAAGTGAAGCCGTTGTTTCTCTTCGAACATCCGCCATTTTCTACAGCAGCGGTGGCGGCGTACCCATCTACGACACAGATGGTGGTGGTCCATGCCTTGATACGTGTCTTCAGCTGCGGGGCGGAGCGTCGTGACAGCAGGTGATAAGTATCCTACGTACCTAAACCGGCAATCGCAGCGACCAAGCTGGTTTCGGGTACAATGTTATGTAACTAAAATATACACAGTAAATGCAAAAAAAAACTTTGAACTTATTCACTAGAACAATCAGCAACATTATCATTACTATCAACAATAGTTCGGTCAGCATCAGAATTTTCTGGTTCTTCTTTTGTCTCGTCTAAGCATAAATATTAATATAATATTGTCCATAACTGACATAACTGACCTTGATGCATGACATGCAATTTCAGGTTTGGTTTCTGTTGAGTCCATACTGTCAATATACGTATGGGTTAGTCGTTCTGGTATACTAGAAAAAGTTAATTGTCTAAATAAAATACAAAACAAAATTAAGTAAAAAAATCAAAACAAAAAACTAAAATGACAATATTATTTCTTTAATTGTTTTAATATTGTGGCAATACAACGATTTGGCGAGTATTACACTGACAGATGGCCAAACAAAAATTTTAGGACAACGAAGAACACTGCAGTTGCATTAAAATACATGGTTTACTCATTAATTAATTTATTTCACTACTGATCCCCTCCAAAGAGACAGTGACGTGGTTTGGCAGTGGCACCGACTTCAAAAATTAAATAAATATCCAGGAATTATTAATTTTCTTATTATTATGTATTAATTACTTTCTGGCAGAAATTTGCTTTACAGGGTAAAAATAGAGACGGGATAGGGACTGCATAAAGATAGGGGTGAGGTACTTATATGAAAAATTGCTCTTCAGTCCGTTGTTTTTTAGAAGACAGTCTAGTGGTAAGATATTTACTCATTGTATACTCAACCTTATGTACTCCATATAATCGTGTTTAGCGCCAAATACAGTTCAGTTCGAGCCTAGTATTCTTTTGATTGACAGCCTTCCTAACGCCCTCCGTAAATGGCGACCGTGACAGGTTATCGACTCTCGTTGGTCCACGCGTCGTACCTATTTAATAAAGATTTGACATCACTCTTTATTTATAGACTGATACATCTATCGCTCACGAAGTGACAATGATTCAAGATTTGGTTTGTCTTCTTCAAAGTGATAGACGTGTGTGTCCGTTCGAATAATATCCACCATACCACACATACCAGCAATATGGGAAAACAGCAGTCCAAGCCCGAAGAAACAATAGTGGTGCAAAACTCCGTGGTAGGCAGTAATAACGCCTCTGTTGAGGAACTGAAATTTCACTTTACAACAACTAACATATTGCTATCTATAATAGTGTTAGCCATCATTTTGGGTGTATTCTACTTCATCTATGAGCTATATCGAAAGTGCCACGTCGAATGGATAACGCGGGAAATTCATCATGACACTTTACGGATGTCAACATTTCGTCGAGCACCAGCGGAGCGTGTTGGCAGTGAAGGCGCTCAGCTAAAACTATATCCAAGAGTGCCAGGGGTATAATATGATGATTGTAATTAACATTCGAATTATACGTATATGTCAAGTTAATAACATCATTGCCGTGACACGATTTGGAACCTTTTAAGAGTGAACTTGTTTGATTGAGAAAGGGGCATTGAACTTGCAATTCGGAGAGTAACTGCAGCGCACGCGCCGCTATACGACACCACTCGTGATCGCCGCGCGTCCATATATGGCAGCATGGCCCTCGAACGATTCAATAAGTGTGCGTTTAAAGAACTTTGAACTGGTTCGGGAGTTAAGTAAATTGCATTCAATTCGCTTAAATATAGTGAAAGTGCTAAAGTGTTAATATGAAAGTGCAACATTAAACACTGTAAGGAGATTAATAAGTATGTCATTAATATTTTATCCGATGTGGATATAACAACATAACTCTAAATGTGTTTAATTTATAAATTATTCCGTTCACAAGTGTCATATCGATCATATAATTATGGCTAGCGTCTTAGAATCATTGTTTAATGAGTTAAAGGACGTAAGAACGTACCTTATTAAAATAGGACCATCCCGAAGGACAGGTCAAATCTTAGAAACAAAAACTAAACAAGCGCATGCCATATATGAGCGATATACTACACACTACTAGTTTAATAGATATTGACACTAAAATTACTTCAGGGAGTATAAGTGTAAAAGAATTACCTATCTTGGAAGAGTTCAATGAAAAAATTATAGCATTGTATGACGACATATTAAGCTTATGTCAGGCCTATGAATCATGCCCGCGCGAGCGAGTTATATACCTACGTTTTGCGCCTCCGTCGAGGGAGCTAAAGTCAGTGGGTTACCAAGGCACTCACTGAACGCACGTCGTACCGCGTGCGACTCTACTCGGAACTCGGAACAATGTCATCACGAAAAAAAAAAATATTGCGCTGTGGTTGGATGTAAAAATAGCAAAGCTAATAAAAACTTATCTTTTTTCGCTCTGCCGACGGATGGGGAAAGGTAAGTAGGCATACAAACTTTTTTTTATACCACGTTGGTGGCAAACAAGCATACGGCCCGCCTGATGGTAAACAGCTACCGTAAACTATGGTCGCCTGCCATTCCAAAGGAGTCACATGCGCGTTGCCGACGCTTTACAAAAAAGGAAGATTCACTTATGTCATAATAATAATAGACATGTTATCTTTATTAATCTCTCAAATAACTATGATGATATTGCTAAAAGGCGATAAGAATAAGATTGAGATAGCTGTCCATCCATATTAATTTTGACAGTGTGTGGCAAATCTGTCAATAGTAATCATACTCTCATCTTGCTCTCATCGCGGCAACAAAATATCAATCAATATTACTGGTGTAACTATAATTGTTATGCACCATGCGAACCACTTAAACACTGAATCAATGCAAAATACCTATTTCCTTAACTATAAAACATTTACAAACATAGGCGACCCTAGCGATTGTGCGGGTGCGCGGGAGGTGCGGGGTGCCGCGCGAGGTAATCTGTGCTTATGTAAGGAACACCCCTTAAACAGAGACAGCGAGGTAAGTAACTTCACCATGTCGACGTTTGATTTAAAAACGGCCTTGAGCCTTCTGCCAAGTATGACGGACGAGGAAAATGCAATTAAACAGCTGATAGACAATATTGAATATTATGATTCAATTCTCGCTAATTCTGGATGTAAACAAAATGTAATAAACTTCGTTTTAAAGAGTGGATTGTCGCAGACTGCCAAACTGAAATCAAAGACTAAATATGACACCGTACAAACATTAATTACGGATATGAGAACTGAATTATTACCGAAAAAGGCAGCCACGGCTATCCAGAGTAAATAGGATGCAAACAATAAGACAGAACGATTTATCGGTTTCAGATTATGGGCAGAAATTGACTACCTTGTTTGTTGACCTTACCGTTACACAAGCCAATGGAAATACGCAGTGTTATGATATTTTAAAACAAATCACTGAAAAGTATGCGATTAAACAATTTGCCGACGGCTTACGGAAGCCTCGATTAAGCACAATAATTTCAGCAAGAAATTATAGCTCCCTCGAGGACACGATTCAAAGCGCTCAAGACGAAGAAATGGCCTCCACGACCACATCGGGAGAAATAATGCGTATGCTTAAAAATAGTTTTTTCTATCAAAGCAGGGGTAATAGGAACGGCTACAAGGGATTTCGAGGAGGTGGCAACAGGGTTGCCTCCGGTTCCAGAGGCCGCAACTACGAATATACAAATCAAAATCGTGACTGGCAGCAACAGCAGCAGTCATCCACGTCACGAGGCCAGGACATGCGGACCCGCCCAAACAGAGGTACGTACAATCGACGCTACCAAAGTGCGCGTCCTCAACATGATGTTAATATTATGACTGAGATCGGAGATAATACGAACGTCGTGCCGGAAGTCCCAAATCAGTTTTTCGTGACTAAACCAGAACATACTATTTTAGCCACCGACATCAGTGACCGTTTTGAACACCTTTCGTTAGCGTCTTATCTATACTTCGTTTTTTTTTTGAGATTAGAAATTGAGTAAACATAGAAACAGTAGTTGCCAACCTGTTCTAAATGTTCAATTTAAACACACTGCAAGCGCACCAACATACGATTAGTTAACATGATTAAATAATCCTACACAAAAATAAAAACACAATTTCGTTTTGATTATCACGTTAAGACACGTGAAAAATTAAAAACTGACCTGACAGTAACGCACGAACGTTCTAAAACGAAAACTTAAGATCTAGTTTTTTATCAGTATTCACGATAATTATTTAATTGAAAATCATATTTTTTTATTTATTTAAGGTTTTCCAACCGGTGGTATACAATTATACTTTTTAAAGCTAGGAACAAATAAGCTTGCTTGCACTTATTAATAAATTTTCGTAAATAAAAGTGCTTCTAAACGTTATTTTATAGTTTTTTTTATATAATACTAAATAATAAAGCAATTGTCTCAGGTGATGGTAAAAGATTTGGTGGACTACGAGGTGGCTTTTCTTGTTGTACGCCACTCGGGCCTGCCTCATATTGCTCCATAACCCTCCAACCAAACGCACAATAATAGAGCAAGCAAATACCTTTAATTAAAATAATAATCACAATAAGTTTTAAACATTAAAAACTATTCAGGTGTGGCTGAGAGATACTAATGACAGATGACGCGAGAAAATATTTAAAAATCGAACCATCCGTTGAGAACCTCTTCTTCTCTAGGTATTTTATTGTGCAACATTCACAAGAACATTAACAATGATAAAAATACAATATTTCGTGCATATAACTACCACCAAAATATTGTTAAATACTCAATATAACATTTACAAATACGTAGGCATGGCTTTACTATAAATACAAATATATTTAAGTATGTCTAATGGAAAGAGGATAGTTGGTTTAATGACGGCGTAGGCACTTTGACAGTTGTGACATGTATCGTGCCTGATAAAGAACCCTGTACATCATTCTGTCAACAATTTTCTAATCTAAAAAAAAAACTAACTATAGTAGATCGTTGTCGGCTATCAAATATAAACATGGATCAAAATCAAAAATCAGTGAATCCTCCTTTTTGTAAAGGGTCGGCAACGCGCATGTGACTCCTGTGGAGTTACAGGCGTCCATAGGTTACGGTAGCTGCTTACCATCAGGCAGGCCGTATGCTTGTTTGCCACCGTCGTAGTATAAAAAAAAAAAAAAAAAAAAAAAAATACAAAATTCCAATCGACACTGAGAGCATCGTCATAAATGGAGTTGGTGGGAGAGTAAGATCGATAGGGTATGTCTATCTTACTCTCGATTTAGGAGATAGGGACGTGCAACATAAGTTCCACGTATTTAGAACGTTGCCAGTAGAATCTGATGGTATAATATTTAGGTCGCGACTTCTTAAGGAAGCATAAAGCTAATATAGATTTCGAATATGATAAATTAACCTTAAAAATAAATGCAGATACGTCCATTTCTATACCTAAAACAACAGTATGTGATACAACAGTAAACATTCCCAAAAGATGTGAATCAATACACTACCTAGAGACAGACTTCAACGAAGATTGTGTCATATGTTAAGAAACTATGCAAGATGGCATATACGTAGCAAACTCAATCGCGACACCCGTCAATGGGGTGACACCCATAAGAATATTAAATGTCACCGATACTGATGTACTACTGAAAAGCATAAAACCCACAATTCATAATCTGGATAACTACGACTTATTTGCTTTTGAAAATGTAACAAAAAATGCCGACAGAGTAAAACAGTTATTTGCAAAACTTAAGCTAGGACACCTGAATAAGGAAGACCCACAACGATTGAGAACGTATGTGCGAAATACGCGGATATCTTCCACTTAACTGGGGATACTCTCACTACTACAGACGTATATCAACACTCCATTACATTAAAACCCAATACTCAGCCAATATTTACAAAACCTTATAGATTACGATTCTCTCAAAGGCCAGAAATTAAGCGCCAGGTAGATAAAATGCTCGAAAAAGGTATAATCGAGCCCAGTAAAAGTGAATGACCTAGCTCAATCTTATTAGTCCCTAATAAATTAGACGAAAATAGCAAAAATCAATGGCGTCTAGTAGAGTAAGTAGTATAGGAAAATGAATAATTCCATCGAGGATGATAAATTTCCGCTTCCAAATATTACTGAAATGTTGGAGTCTTTATCCAGTAGCATCTACTTCACCCATTTAGACCTCTATCAGGGATACTACAATGTTGAGCTTGAGGAAAATAGTAGGAAATTCACAGCGTTCGCCTCAGGAGAGTATCAAATGACTCGTATGCCACAAAGATTAAAATCAAGTCCCAGTTCCTTTTCGCGCATGATGAACATTGCTTTAGCAGGACTTAACTATGAAAAATGTTTGAATTACCTGGACGATTTAATAATATTTGGGAGGAATTTAGAAAGCCATAATAAAAATTTACATTTAATTTTAATGAGTGTATTCGAAAGACTACGTAAGGTTAAATTGAAATTGAATCCAGCAAAATGCGATTTTTTTAAAAAGAAAATACTTTACCTAGGTCATGTTATTTCAAACGAGGGCTATTACCAGATCCAGAAAAAATAAACACAGTGAAAAATTATCCACCCCCACAATATACAGAAGAAGTCAAGTAATCCAATCATTGAGGAATCATCTCCATACATTGCCTTACAAAAGGTGGAGTAGAAAATGTTTTAATGGTTATTGGTAGGCTAGGCTGGTAATTAAATTATTAGATTTGAGACCTTGAGGGGGGAGGGCACCATCTTGGTTTAAAAGTGCCAAAAGTCCGTTTTTGAACCTTGGTGCTTAAACGGTTATCAGTATGCCTAAAATGTCTATGGATGTATTAAGAAGATAAAATTGTCTACAATATTTTTATACACAATACATCTGTAAGTCTTACAGATATAAAGATACAGGCTTTGATTATTAAACCAACCGGATGCGAGACGCGGACTAATTTATATCACAAAAAGTCTGCCAATTTCGGCGCGGGGGACGAGGAAACGCACGCAAATACTGTTAATACTAATGCATTTTCCATTGACGTCGCTACACACGCACAGGATAAAATTATCAAACACTAGCATAAAATATACTCACACAAGTACAAACACAGACACAGACAACCTGTCCGTGAACGAGATAATGTCATCTTTAAGTAAACGTAGACAGTGCGAGGAACGCGTCGATAATAATATACTTTAGTATCGATATTTGTGACATTTGCAAGTCAAAGGTACATCATTGTCGGTTGTTAATAGAGTTAATTTCTAAATGATTTTTTAATGGTAACGCCTTATTGACAACCGATAATGATGTACCTTTGACTTGAAAATGTCACATTTTATCGTAGATTTATTTATCGTATGCCTATATATCACTGAATATAGATAGGCATTTCTTCCCTAGGGTAGTGGGAAAGCAGATGATGAAGAAAATCCAGTGAGTGCTGCGAGGTCCAGGTAGGACAGTAGAGCTGCCAAGTTTGTAACTCTTTTAGCACCACCCAGGGATCACGTGTAGGGTTGTCAAAGGTGTTTCCTACGGACGCAGAGAAACATTGATCCTAGGTTAGTTATATATTTTTGTTTCTTTACCACGTATAAGGTTTAGCTATTGATAAAATTATAATGTTAAGTTGTGATTAAATATCAAGTTTTTCTACCAGCATATTACTTACAATGTTAGTATTCTACGTAAGTTAGTTTGCCTATTTGTTCAGGACAAATCTTGCAAGCTGAATTAGAATAACTTTTATATTATCAATTTAATATTTTGATACGTATTTTCTTTTATATTTAGTGGAAAATACTACAAATTGGAAACAAATAACTATTATAACGAAACAATGAACTGCAAAGAACTCTGGAACATCACGGGATTCGAACCCACGTGTTTAGATTACCGTTCCAATGTGCTTCCAATTACACTAAGACGTTCCTCTATCCACATCATCATATCAATTTTTCACTGTAATGAACAACGATTAATCAGTCACTAGCGACATCGTGATGTTCCAGAGTCCTTCGCAGTTGATATTTTGATTGTAATGGGCATCTGTTTCCAATTTGTGTTTCTATTTCTATTATCTCTTCTTCATTTTCTATTATATATAAAAAGTATAACATACTGCTAATGTTAATATCGACATTTATTTTTGTGCTGTCCCATCACTAAAACTTACCTGTTAGGTACAGTGATACCAGAGTCAGAAATTAAAAGTGCCTATTTAAGGGGATAAGTGTGTATAACGTACCTTATCATATATAAAGTATAATCCATACAAAATTAAAATGCTACATTAAATGTATGGTGAAAATAAAGGAACGAATTAATTTCTAAACACAAATATCGTTATTTCAAGCATCTACAAGTATATTTCACTAAAGGCTCCTTATTCCCTAAAAGGTCGAAAAACTCTATTAATGAAAAAAGCCGCATAAAATGCTATCTATAAGATAGTTTGAAGTATTAGTAATACAAAAAAATACTTACCATATTTATTATTATTAAGAACCCAAAAATACGATTCTTAGAGAAAGTGTCCTGTGAAGTGTGATTAATAGGTCATTTTTAAAAATTCATACTAAATTAAAACGTACCACTATAGTAATGATATTTTTTATCGTGATAGAAATATAGTTTGACTTTCCTATGGTAATCTTTTTAGGGCAAAATATTTATAGAGTTTTCGTGGAAAATTTTTAAATGTAAACGTGTTTTCATCAAAAAACTGGCATATAATCAGGAGGTATTTTGTCTATTATCCAAGATGAATCTTCGATATTTATTTCCATGGCCGTCTCAGACGTGACATACTCAATTGAATTTTATTCAAGTTGAATAAGAATTGTTACCCTTTTTTGCGTAATTTGGAAATGAACGGTACATCTAACTGGAAAATCCGGAAAGGCCTTCCAAGACGACCAATTTTTTTCATGTTTTACTCGTTAAAATGTAATATTTGCTCCGATAGCCGTCTAAATAAAGAAATGAACTATTATATGCATCCATAGTTGATTAAAAAAAACCAAGTACTTTAGCCATATCCTTCGAAGAAAATGAAGCATTTTAAGAAATTCGCGCGTTTTGGAAATAAGGCCTCTTAAGGGGCGCCACGCATTAGAGCGGAATTCAGTGCAGAATTCATCACGCTAGCTGAAATTTGTTTATGGTAGCTGTAACCAAAGACAAATTTCAATAATTTAAAAGTCGATTAATAGTACATTATGATACAAGTGTGCTAAGTTGATCATTACATACGAAGCAATATTGTGCGCACGAACGCATGTGAGTGCGCATAAGGAAGCTGAGCTTATGTAATGATCAAGCACACGCGTTTCATACGACGTTTTTCAACACACTTGCGAGGAAATAACAGAATAGTATAATTAATAACTTTTGATAAATACATTAATTGTCAGAATGTTTACAGGATAGAGGTACTTACGAACCTAAGATAATTAAATTTAACTAACCTTTTTTGTGGTGTTATTGAGTATCTGGAACTCTTTTTCAAATCATTTCATAAAATTAAAGACTTCACATTTATTGTTATTGTGCAATAAATTATAGTATTTTTTTTCTTACGTATTGCCACTAGATTTTTATGATGACATTTTACTAGTATGTATCACAATTTTGAAATATATTCAGAGGTTAAATTAACGCTAAAGTTGTCTTCTTATTCATTGAAAATATAATTTGTTTAAATTAATAAAACACGACGAGAAAAATCTAACAAATAAACAATGATTTGAGGTTAACTTATAAATGGCGCGCAATTTTCTTTTTTGGATGTGCGTGCAGCTTGAGGCAAAGGCGCGGACGTATAATGCCAAACAGCCAATATTACAATTCGTGTTTAAAACGTAATTTGTTGTGTATTACGAGTAATATAATAAGTTGAAATGATTCTTATTCACAATCAGGATTGTATAATTTGTATTATATCGTAAATGTGTATATTTTTAATATATTTACTTTTTTTAAATGTAAACTCATAAAGAGTTAAAAAAAACTGAAGGTAATACCCGACTAAATTACAACGATTCGTCTGCGTACGTACAACTTGGTACTAGAATACAAACGTCACTTGATCGGATTATTAAATTATTCCACTAGTTGGATAATTATTGTGAAATGCACGCGTGTTTAATATCTAGGATTAAGAGCATAAAAGCGGTGGAATAAGAACCTCGTTACGAGCAGGTGTGTTGAAAAACATGTTTAGAAACAATTTAATAACAACACACACACACACAGACACACTGCTTTTTTAACAGAGCAATGCTTTACAATTATGGCTGTATGCCGAATGGGTCTCTGCCTAACCAACGGAGTATCTTTTAAGTGTATTGCTAATGACAATGAATGACATAATGGCGGACGTATTTCTGCCGCACTGGAGTCGATTACTCTTGTTTGCAATATTTCACTTACCTCCCTCGATGTAATCGTGTTCATAATTGCATATCCAATTTATGAATGAATTCATTGATAAATTGGGTATGCAATTATGAACCCGATGGTACTATGCACTATGAAGAGACAAGTTTAAAAATTACCCTAAAGCTGATGTAGTACCATTAAGTGGCAACACTTTTTGATTGACAATATTTTTTAGTGTTTTGCTAATTTCGTCCACTATTTGATAATATTTAGACGTAATTATACTTAGAGATGAAAAGAAACGTTATGCTTCTGTAAACTAGATAATTCAGATCTTTTCTTACATGAAAACACGCAGCAATTCGGCATTTTTACCTCAGATCGTTCCGAGCTGACTGACATTCATTGAATGGCGTTTGACGCGCGACAACTAGTTTTATATAACCGCTATGACCAGTGGTCTTGTAGTTTTGACAGAGGGGGACGCCTGACAATTACCACTCTATTGGTTTATTTCTCTGAGGATACAGGGGGTGAAAAAGTGTTTATTTTCTTATATCATACGAATTTTATTTATTATTTCAATGTTTTGTGCTTCGATATAAGGAAATGAAGTCTCTACCACAGTTTTGTCATCTTCTAATGATTCTTTTAAAAGATATTCAAAAGTTGAATTCATTCCTAGAGCGCTTATAGAGGGGGTGAAATTAGTAAGTCTCACACACAAAATCAATGTTCTATTACTCATCATAAAATACTACTAGGCGTTGCCAGGTATAGCTATCGATCAATTTAGATCCGTACCGATAAATTATGAAGTTTCGATAATATTAAAGATGCTTATTTTTCACATACAGAGTTCAAGCCATTCAACTTAGCTAATAATAATAATTTTTGTCATCCTAGGTTGTTTAGGTAGAAAAATAGCCATTTCTAATTTTAAACATTATTCGGTAAATAGAAAATTAGATATCAATATTGATTTTTCAATGTAACAGCAAAGTTGTTACTGACGCACGCACGCCTTTTGTGTCACTTTCGTCACCGGGAAGACTGACATTCAATCAGCACATATATGTGGACTTTTATAAGCCTATATAAAATTAGACTGGATCGATTAGGTACTGTGCTTTCGAAAATATCGGTATCTATTATTTGAATAATTTGTGCCATATTAATCAATGATATTTATTTATTTTAATTTTTTTTCTTGTGTGACCCTGTTAACAGTACAATAAAATATTAAAGTTATTAAAGTTTGCGACAATATTTTTATAAAAGCGTACCAAACAATGTTTGAAATTTGTGCCATTATAACTTATAACTTATAATCAATGAATTATTTTTATTTTTCAAAACAAAAATTTGTTTTGCGTAAAGGGCATGCGCGGGGAAGGCTAGCTGCCTAGCAGCTCGTTTGTTTTCTATACATTATTACTCTATACATACATATGGTAATAAGTGCGACAAACACAAAGAGCGACTTTTTAGTCGCTTTTCTTTATTTTTCATAGTAAAGAAAGCAGTAACATAAAACTTAAGTAAGTTCAGGATAATTAATGGTGATATAACGTATGACTACACCGTAGTCCGTAAGGGACTGCAACGGCGGATCTGTGTGCTACGCTAAACCTAGTTCACCATATAAACAGTATTTTGACAAATACTGTTTATATTGATACGTCACAGATAATTTGTAACTAATAAATATGTAATTTATGCGTCAAGGCGGTTTGTTTACAGAGTGCCAATCGTGAAACGCGAAAATAGAAATTTCGTTACTGCCTCTCGGTTGGACTAGCAAAGGGTCGGGCTGGACTTAATAAATTTTTCATCAGTGTATTTTTATGTTATTATTAACTTACCGTATAGACCACATAAAAATAAGCAACTTAACTTTAACACATTATTTTTAACTCAAAAGTTTTGAAGTTATGGGGCCCTGAAGGTTGAGTACAGATTGGACTATTTTGGTTGAAATGGTGTCATTATGACACATACTTTTTTTGTCTTATTGTGTAGAATGTGCTAAAATAAGCAAGTTTTATTAGAAACATTTTTTTTTACTCCAAGACTTCGAAGTTACCGGACTTTGAAGATTGACTACATGGAGTAAAATTTGGACTTAGAAAAATGGCGACGGGGTATCATAACGTGTACTTTTTATGATTTTTCCGTATACAATACGCTAAAATAAGCGTGTTTTATTTCAAAAACCTTACTCTAAAACAAAAAATGGCCGGGATAATGGACTTTGAACTTGTATATAATTTCGACTTCGAAAAAATCTTTATTATAACATGTACTTTTATATATGCTAAAATAAGCGTGTTTTATTTGAAAAACTTTTCTCTAAAATAAAAAATGGTCGTGATAATGGACTTTGAACTTGTATAAAATTTAGATATTGAAAAAAAAAATCATAGACGGGTCTTCATTATAACATGTACTTTTTATGATTTTTCCGTATATGCTAAAATATGCGTGTTTTATTTGAAAAACTATTCTCTAAAATCAGAATTGGCCGATTAGACATGGAACTTTTATATCATTTGAACTTCGAAAAAAAACATCGACGGGACGTCAATATAACGTGTACTTTTTATGATTTTTCGTATAGAATACGCTAAAATAAGTGTGTTTTATTCGATAAACTTTTCTCTAAAATCAATAGTAGCCAAGATAATGAACTCTGAACTTGTATATAATTTGGATTTCGAAAAAAAAAACCGGCGATGGGGTATACTTTTAATGATTTAACCGTATAGAATACGCTAAAATCAGCGTGTTTTATTTTAAAAACTATTCTCTAAAATCAAAAATGGCTGATTAGACATGGAACTTTTATATCATTTGAACTTCGAAAAAAACCATCGACGGGAAGTCAATATAACGTGTACTTTTTATGATTTTTCGTATAGAATACGCTAAAATAAGTGTGTTTTATTCGATAAACTTTTCTCTAAAATCAATAGTGGCCAAGATAATGAACTCTAAACTAGTATATAATTTGGATTTCGAAAAAAAAAACCGGCGATGGGGTATACTTTTAATGATTTTACCTTATAGAATACGCGTGTTTTATTAGAAAAACTTTTCTCTAAAATCAAAAATGGCCGATTGGACATGGAACTTGTATATCGGGACGTCATTATAACGTGTACTATTTTTCCTTATCGAATACGCTAACATAAGCGTGTTTTATTCGAAAAACTTTTCTCTAAAATCAAAAGCGGCCGAGAAAATGGACTCTGAACTTGTATATAATTTGGACTTCAAAAAAAAACCAGCGATGGGATATACTTTTAATGATTTAACCGTATAGAATACGCTAAAATAAGCGTGTTTTAATTTAAAAACTATTCTCTAAAATCAAAAATGGCTGATTAGACATGGAACTTTTATATCATTTGAACTTCGAAAAAAACCATCGACGGGACGTCAATATAACGTGTACTACGCTAAAATAAGTGTGTTTTATTCGAGAAACTTTTCTCTAAAATCAATAGTGGCCAAGATAATGAACTCTGAACTAGTATATAATTTGGATTTCGAAAAAAAACCGGCGATGGGGTATACTTTTAATGATTTTACCTTATAGAATACGCGTGTTTTATTAGAAAAACTTTTCTCTAAAATCAAAAATGGCCGATTGGACATGGAACTTGTATATCGGGACGTCATTATAACGTGTTCTATTTTTCCTTATCGAATACGCTAACATAAGCGTGTTTTATTCGAAAAACTTTTCTCTAAAATCAAAAGCGGCCGAGAAAATGGACTCTGAACTTGTATATAATTTGGACTTCAAAAAAAAACCAGCGATGGGATATACTTTTAATGATTTAACCGTATAGAATACGCTAAAATAAGCGTGTTTTAATTTAAAAACTATTCTCTCAAATCAAAAATGGCTGATTAGACATGGAACTTTTATATCATTTGAACTTCGAAAAAAACCATCGACGGGACGTCAATATAACGTGTACTACGCTAAAATAAGTGTGTTTTATTCGAGAAACTTTTCTCTAAAATCAATAGTGGCCAAGATAATGAACTCTGAACTTGTATATAATTTGGAATTCGAAAAAAAAAAACGATGGGGTATACTTTTAATGGTTTTACCGTATAGAATACGCTAAAATAAGCGTGTTTTATTTGACAAACTTTTCTCTAAAATCAAAACTGGCCGAGATAATGGACTTTGAACTTGTATATCGGGACGTCATTATAACGTGTACTTTTTATGATTTTTCGGTAAAGAATACGCTAAAAGAAGCGTCTTTTACTCGAATAGGTTTTCTCTGAAATCAAAAATTGCCAAGATAATGGACTTTGAACTTGTATATAATTTGGACTAGAACAAAAAGTAGCGGTGGGGTATCATTATAAAGTACATTTTTTATGATTTTTCGTATAGAAAACGCTAAAATAAGCGTGTTATTCGAAAAACTTTGGTCTAAAATCAAAAATGCCCGAGATAATGGACTTTGAACTTGTATATAATTTAGACTTCGAAAAAAAATCATCGACGAGACGTCATTATAATCAACTCAGTCTGCGCACGAACGCGGTCTCGCTCGGGCGTGCGCGCTTAACGCACTAATCGTGTTTTCGAAATGTCACCGTCTAAAAGGTTGAAGTGTATTAACTGCAATATTGTCATAAGTGAATTGCTGGCGTTTGTTCAAAACAAGTATGATGTGATGGATAATGAGAGCCTTATAAGGATATGCTCATCAGCATTCAAAGAAGAAGAAGTGGACACAGCCAAAAATATGTTGTTTGAGTCCTTAAAAGGCACGAAGAAGCAAGTATCGAGAGGAAATGACGGAAAGAAACATCGAGATCTCGAGGATATAATTGGTGTATTTAGTGAGACTGACCCGCAATTACTTCCGATATTTGTGGCCAAGGATCTGAATAAATTACCAGTGGTTTACTTTGATCACTTGGATGCGTTGTCGCTATTGAAGGACATAGTGAGGTTAAAAGCGGATATAAGTGAAATTAAGACTTTATACGCTACGAACCAAAGAGTGGATATTTTAGAAAATAAATGGCACAATGACAGATATGGATCCTTTCCAAGCCAATGTGAACTGCAGAAGAGGCGCCTGTAATGTGTTTGATAGCGGGCCGATGGGGTTTTTAAACCAAAGTAATAAGTCGGTTATGTCCGTTGAAATTGAACCTGACGATAACCGTCATGCATCGTCATCACAGGTGATCGCGCCCGAGCCGGCGGAACCGAGCGCAGAGTATGCGCGCTCCTTATCGCACGCGGGAGGAGAGATAATGTCTCACTCGCACTCATCGCCAAACGAGCCGGCAAACAAACCGGTCGCCTCACCTGTGTGCGAAACTGACCAAGTAGAGGACAAACCAAAGTCGAACGATCGTAGTGGGAATAAGACTCAAAATGGAGCGTCGTGTTATGAAGATAAAAACAATTGCACGGATAATGTAAACAAAGATACCTCCGAAGTGAAAATGAAGGGATTATCTTTTGCAGAAATGGCTGGAAATGGAGATACGTGGAAATCACCAAAGGTGGACGAGGAGTGGAAGACGGCGCCACGAAAGCGGTTGAGAAATCGTTTTCTAGGTTGTAAAGGCAAGGCAGAAACTGGAATAAGTACAAAGTTCAAAATGTGCATAAGGATGTTGCGGAGAGTGACATAATGGAATACATTTACCAAAAAACAAGTGAAAATGTAAATTTGTACAAGATAAAATCGCGAAAGCAAATGGACTATCATTCATATAAGATTTATATACTACAAAGAAATCTAAGTACCTATATGGAAGGCTCGTTATGGCCGACAGGTGTGACATTTAGACGTTTTATTGATTTCAAGGACAGGCAAGATAAGCCGTTAGTGTTTTCAAACCGTTTAATGGGGGACAATAATATTACAAGACTAATTAGTTATAACTGTAAATCGTTGAAACGGTCAATAGACGGCGTGAGATCACTGTGTGCATCGGCTGATATGATAGCGGTACAGGAACATTGGCTCTTAAGCCATGAAATTCCATTACTAGGCACTGTGAGTGATGACTTTGCATACACGGGCTGCTCGGCGGTTGATACGGGTGCCGGGGTACTTGTCGGGCGCCCCTACGGAGGCGTTGCGGTGCTCTGGCGTAAGAATGTCTTCCAGTCGTCCACACCACATCGGGAGAAATAATGCGTATGTTTAAAAATAGTTTTTTCTATCCAAGCAGGGGTAATAGGAACGGCTACAAGGGATTTCGAGGAGGTGGCAACAGGGTTGCCTCTGGTTCCAGAGGCCGCAACTACGAATATACAAATCAAAATCATGACTGGCAGCAACAGCAGCAGCCATCACGAGGCCAGGACATGCGGGCCCGCCCAAACAGAGGTACGTACAATCGACGCTAACAAAGTGCGCGTCCTCAACATGATGTTACTATTATGACTAAGATCGGAGATAATACGAACGTCGTGCCGGAAGTCCCAAATCAGTTTTTCGTGACTAAACCAGAACATACTATTTTAGCCACCGACATCAGTGACCGTTTTGTACACCTTTCGTTAGCGTCTTATCTATACTTCGTTTTTTTTTTTGAGGTTAGAAATTGAGTAAACATAGAAACAGTAGTTGCCAACCTGTTCTAAATGTTCAATTTAAACACACTGCAGGCGCACCAACATACCATTAGTTAACATGATTAAATAATCCTACACAAAAATAAAAACACAATTTCGTTTTGATTATCACGTTAAGACACGTGAAAAATGAAAAACTGACCTGACAGTAACGCACGAACGTTCTAAAACAAAAACTTAAGATCTAATTTTTAATCAGTATTCACGATAATTATTTAATTGACAATCATAATTTTTTATTTATTTAAGGTTTTCCAACCGGTGGTATACAATTTAGGCCAGGCAATAGAGGGTATGACCTCGCTTTAACTCCTCAGTCCAAAAAAGCTTTACAGCATGATAAAGTGTCAGGAGTAGATAGTATATAATTATTTTTCAAAAAAAAAAAAATTGTCCTAGTTGGGTTTTTTTACCTAAACTCTTATATCGTCTATATTTACGTTTGTAAAAATGCTCAGTCTAATTTTATTTCACCAGAAATATTGACTTGAAGTATGTAGCTGACGAAATTCTCAATGCCTTCAATCATCTTTTTGCATTTATTTTTACATCGACTTTATAGCAGCCGTAAGCGACATCTAGGTGCCAACCACTAGAGTTAGATACCTTTCCCGCCGACCCTTTTACAAGTGTCACAACGGAAATAACAGATGGCGCCTGCTATCAACTCATAATTATTTTACATGTTTTTAAAGTGGGTATTCCACTCATACATTAGTATGTTATTCAATCAAATACAAACATTGAAAACATTGAAAAAATAATCAACCCAGTTGGACTTGAACCAACATCGATACGCCTTACCGGGGCTCGATATCGCTTTACCAATTAAGCTATGGGTTCAGTTACCGAGCTGACGAAATTCTCAATGCCTTCAATCATCTTTTTGCATTTATTTTTACATCGACTTTATAGCAGCCGTAAGCGACATCTAGGTGCCAACCACTAGAGTTAGATACCCTTCCCGCCGACCCTTTTACAAGTTTCACAACGGAAATAACAGATGGCGCCTGCTATCAACTCATAATTATTTTACATGTTTTTAAAGTGGGTATTCCACTCATACATTAGTATGTTATTCAATCAAATACAAACATTGAAAACATTGAAAAAATAATCAACCCAGTTGGACTTGAACCAACATCGATACGCCTTACCGGGGCTCGATATCGCTTTACCAATTAAGCTATGGGTTCAGTTATCGAGCTGACGAAATTCTCAATGCCTTCAATCATCTTTTTGCATTTTTTTTTTATATCGACTTTATAGCAGCCGTAAGCGACATCTAGGTGCCAACCACTAGAGTTAGATACCCTTCCCGCCGACCCTTTTACAAGTGTCACAACGGAAATAACAGATGGCGCCTGCTATCAACTCATAATTATTTTACATGTTTTTAAAGTGGGTATTCCACTCATACATTAGTATGTTATTCAATCAAATACAAACATTGAAAACATTGAAAAAATAATCAACCCAGTTGGACTTGAACCAACATCGATACGCCTTACCGGGGCTCGATATCGCTTTACCAATTAAGCTATGGGTTCAGTTACCGAGCTGACGAAATTCTCAATGCCTTCAATCATCTTTTTGCATTTTTTTTTTATATCGACTTTATAGCAGCCGTAAGCGACATCTAGGTGCCAACCACTAGAGTTAGATACCCTTCCCGCCGACCCTTTTACAAGTGTCACAACGGAAATAACAGATGGCGCCTGCTATCAACTCATAATTATTTTACATGTTTTAAAGTGGGTATTCCACTCATACATTAGTATGTTATTCAATCAAATACAAACATTGAAAACATTGAAAAAATAATCAACCCAGTTGGACTTGAACCAACATCGATACGCCTTACCGGGGCTCGATATCGCTTTACCAATTAAGCTATGGGTTCAGTTACCGAGCTGACGAAATTCTCAATGCCTTCAATCATCTTTTTGCATTTTTTTTTTTATATCGACTTTATAGCAGCCGTAAGCGACATCTAGGTGCCAACCACTAGAGTTAGATACCCTTCCCGCCGACCCTTTTACAAGTGTCACAACGGAAATAACAGATGGCGCCTGCTATCAACTCATAATTATTTTACATGTTTTTAAAGTGGGTATTCCACTCATACATTAGTATGTTATTCAATCAAATACAAACATTGAAAACATTGAAAAAATAATCAACCCAGTTGGACTTGAACCAACATCGATACGCCTTACCGGGGCTCGATATCGCTTTACCAATTAAGCTATGGGTTCAGTTACCGAGCTGACGAAATTCTCAATGCCTTCAATCATCTTTTTGCATTTTTTTTTTATATCGACTTTATAGCAGCCGTAAGCGACATCTAGGTGCCAACCACTAGAGTTAGATACCCTTCCCGCCGACCCTTTTACAAGTGTCACAACGGAAATAACAGATGGCGCCTGCTATCAACTCATAATTATTTTACATGTTTTTAAAGTGGGTATTCCACTCATACATTAGTATGTTATTCAATCAAATACAAACATTGAAAACATTGAAAAAATAATCAACCCAGTTGGACTTGAACCAACATCGATACGCCTTACCGGGGCTCGATATCGCTTTACCAATTAAGCTATGGGTTCAGTTACCGAGCTGACGAAATTCTCAATGCCTTCAATCATCTTTTTGCATTTATTTTTACATCGACTTATATCGGCGATATAGCAGCCGTAAGCGACATCTAGGTGCCAACCACTAGAGTTAGATACCCTTCCCGCCGACCCTTTTACAAGTGTCACAACGGAAATAACAGATGGCGCCTGCTATCAACTCATAATTATTTTACATGTTTTTAAAGTGGGTATTCCACTCATACATTAGTATGTTATTCAATCAAATACAAACATTGAAAACATTGAAAAAATAATCAACCCAGTTGGACTTGAACCAACATCGATACGCCTTACCGGGGCTCGATATCGCTTTACCAATTAAGCTATGGGTTCAGTTACCAAGCTGACGAAATTCTCAATGCCTTCAATCATCTTTTTGCATTTTTTTTTTATATCGACTTTATAGCAGCCGTAAGCGACATCTAGGTGCCAACCACTAGAGTTAGATACCCTTCCCGCCGACCCTTTTACAAGTGTCACAACGGAAATAACAGATGGCGCCTGCTATCAACTCATAATTATTTTACATGTTTTTAAAGTGGGTATTCCACTCATACATTAGTATGTTATTCAATCAAATACAAACATTGAAAACATTGAAAAAATAATCAACCCAGTTGGACTTGAACCAACATCGATACGCCTTACCGGGGCTCGATATCGCTTTACCAATTAAGCTATGGGTTCAGTTACCGAGCTGAGCTTGAAGTATGTAATCAATATTCAAAATTTCAAAAAAAAAATCCATAACAGACTATATTTTTTTTATAAAATATATTATTTTTGTGTAACTCACATCGGAAATTTGCTCCGTCACTTTTCTTTACTGGAGTGACATTAAATGTACGTTTTCTACTTAAGACAAACAATTTCCAAAAATTTCATTATCAAACTTTTTCAGTATAAAAATTAGCTTATTACTCGCAGTAGAATATTGCTCAGTCAATATATTTTTTTAACTATATTTCCTTTAAGACTTTTCTTTCGACTGTAAAAAAATCATAAAAATATCCTGCGTATTAAAAAGTTAAATCATGTGACCAATAAAGATTTCTATTATTTCACTCGTTAGTGGAATGCGCACGTGCGGGATGCGGTACGCGGGAGCGGGGATGCCTCGCGAGGGGCCATGCGCAGCGTGTGTAAGCACTTTGACTAAACAATGTTGCTTTTACTACTTTCGCTCAAAGCTTGTGACTTCCTATACACTTTTTTAATGATCCTCTTTAATAAACTCAAACAAACAGTTTACATTTATGGTTTGGCACGTTACTAAAATATATATTAACACTACATGAATACACCCACACTGTTAGCAATTTTATCTTGATTTGATATAATTCGCAGTGGTGCTAAACGCCTAGTCACAGAGTAAATAAAAAAGTACGCCAGTTGTAATACATTTCACTTTTGACTACGGCGAAGATAAAAGGAAGGGTTATGATTTTAGCAGTATATGCTCAATTGAGCCGTGGTAAAAGCCAAGACAAACGCTAGGGGAATTGATGATAAAATGTTGTAATTATAAAAAAAACCGGCCAAGTGCGAGTCGGACTCGCACCCTGATAGTTCCGTACATCACACAATTTTAACAATCCCTGAACATTGCTGTAACGAATAGAAAAATTGGATTAAGGACAAACTTTAAACTTTCCTTGAAATCTGTTGCCACCAAACAGCGACATAAATCGCGATTAGTTTACCAACTGCGTATAGGGTTGTACTTTTATTTAGTTTGCGACGACTACATTTTTTTAAAGAATTGTTTTGCTGCGAAACACCACACCTCAATCAAATAGTTCCAACGGGATTTCACTAATGGTAGTGAATTAAATATCAATAGTCTAGCTTTGTGAGCTATGCTGCCAGATATTTTTTTTTAACATATGATGTGTCATATGGAACAAATAAAATTATCTTGTAAATTTTTTAATTGTGTTTTTCTTTAAGTTAAAAAAAAACTAATTTAATAGGTACCGTATAAGCTCCTAACTATGGTCCAAAACTAGTGTAAGGTCAGATTTACATTTTGTAAGTTTTGCTTAAGTAAGTAGGAATGCAGCTATAGATCAGAATGAGAGACGAATATCACTATTTCATTATAGACAATAGTTTCGTCCCTTCTACATTACCTAACTACATTATTAGTTTAAGTACGCAACAATAAGGCATACACTTTTTTATAAATGGTAGAAAAACTCAAATTAAACTGAAATTCGCAATTAACGTGTAGACCATAGTTGTAGTAGTCCTAATCACTAGAGATCTTGGTGACTTTTTCTTAGTGTCACGCTGGTAGCCTATTTTTATTGAGCTGCGTTGATGTTTTTATCAAAGGAAACGAGTCACTAAACATTTTTTTCTTAAATATTTGCAGAAATATTATACACCGTATTTTTTTAGGGTTCCGTACCCAAAGGGTAAAAGCTATTTTTTTCCTATTACTAAGACTCCGCTGTCCATCTGTCCGCCTGTCACCAGGCTGTATCACATGAACTGTGATAGTTAGACAGTTGAAATTTTCACAGATGATGTATTTCTGTTGCCGCTATAACAACAAATACTAAAAAAACAGAATAAAATAAATATTTAAGGGGGCTCCCACAACATGCTTTTTTTGTCGTTTTATAGATAATGGTACGCAACCATTCGTGTGCTAGTCCGACTCGCATTTGGCCAGTTTTTTTATTTACGTTAATTTTATCATATGGCACGGCACGATGAAGGAAACGAACTGGCAAAGTAAATTCAAAAAATAACGTTTTTTTTTAACTAGCAAAGATGTTAAATCTGTCACTAATGTAACTGTGGTGACGAAAATTTGTTCCTGTTGTCCCATAAAATGATGTCGTATAAAAGTTTTTCACATGTCAACGATCTTAAATGGAAACTTCTAGATCTTTCCAGCCGAGACCGGCTTAGCCTACATCTGTCTCAACTTATCGCCTCTTTGTATTGCGGGTTGGGGGGAGGGGGACGTTCTGACATCCTACTGCCAGTAGATTGCCAGCGGGGACTACTTACATAAGTGGTTATCCTGTCTTCGGAGTAAGTGTTCGATTCAATCCATACAAATACAAATAATTTATTGTACAGTCACCGGCAATAGTATCTTCCTATACGAAGGCCGCAAAAATATGTGACACGCTCTTATGGCCCTACAAATAAGAGCGTGTCACATATTTTTGCGGCCTTCGTGTAGGAAGATACTATTGCCGGTGGCTGTACCTACGAAAGTGAGTATTATCAATGATGTGACATGTTACACAAAGTACATGACAATAGCCAGTGTTTGGCGTATATATAATAATGTTGATTCTATTGCATGTAATATCATTTATCTACACCAATATCATAAATCCTCTATTCCGCGTTCGGAAACCGTACCACCATTATTTCAACCAGTAACGTAACATCTCTGACAGTGTGGTAAAAACGTATTAAAATTCATTACCAACGGTAACGTTACCAAGATCCGCCCTCTCCCCGAGCACCGGCACGCACCCGCGCGACCGCCGACACAATAGAGATGGTCATGGCGGTGCAATGGCGGTCATTCTACTGGTTTCCGTACACATGATTTAGGATTTATAATATATGTGTAGATAAAGCAGTGTATGCAACTGTACGTAATTAGGCCTTAAAACACTCGTATGATCTTATTATGAAACAGTCACATAAACTACTATTAATGTCTGTTATGTTTAAGTTATATCAACATAGGTGGATGCAAAGAAAATGAATTTAAAAAATCATACAGGTTGTAATAAAAATACTGGTGGTCCGTTTAAGGGCACTATTGATATCGTATTGCGACTAAGAAAAAGCAGGAGAATAGTAGTTTTCGATACAAGTGCGAGAAGTATGTCATTTTGCACGAGTACCGAGGTTACTTGGCCCGAGCCGAGAGTTGAGGGTCAAGACTCGGGACGAGTGAAAATGACACTTCTGCACGTGTGTCGAACAACGTTTTTTAATACAATTGCGAAAAAACTACAATGAAATAATAGTAGATTGTTTGACAAAGGTCTAAAGTAGGCCATATTACCACCAAGTGGTTATTTTCCCGACCCGACCGAAGTGAGAGAAAATTGTTCGAGTGGTAATATGGCTTTTAGACCAGAGTAATGTATACAATGTTTCACTTCGACTGCGAGAAAATATCATAAAAATACTTATTATTTACGCACAATAACTAAACTAAGGTGAAATTATGGTATAACTTGACGGTCTTTTAATTTTTTTAACTTCTTTGACATAGATACAAAATATCAATACCGCGAATAAATGCTACAGACGACGGTATAATTAGCTCTTTAAAACAGCTATTAGATATGGCAATTTGTAGGGCCCAACCTGTTGTGTACCCTGCCTGCCTCTCCCACACCCTCCTTCAGCTCCCTACGGGCCCAACCTCCTATTATACACAACCCAACATAATAGCTGTTTTAACAGTTTAAACACACTTTAAAGCGTTTCCCAAAAAAATAAATCTTTTTTAATGATTGTGAAGTAGGAACTAAAAAACACCTCATGTTTTGAGAAATAGATTGCGATTCCTGATTGGTCGATTTTAACATTGCTGTATTCTGATTGGTTGATACTAAATACAATGTTTTTTTTAAGGACTTAAATTATTTACACAGTATACGCACCAAAAAAGTACCTAGCGTGTGTGTTGTGATTGGTGGATTTAATATAGTGAAGTGTTCTGATTGGTCAATTTAAAATGCAATATATCTGCAAATCGTGCGTAAAATCAAACTTTACGCATGATTTGCAGATCAAATTACTTTTTAGCACTAGTGCATAAAATCAAACTTTACGCACGATTTGCAGCTACATAAAGTAAACTTTTTGAGCAATTGTATTAAAAAAAATTTTTTAGTGCGAAAAAATTTTTTTTTTGATGGGGCATGTCGTTTCGACCGGCCAACCCTCTATACGAAACCATTTTTTTCCAGTTTTTCATATTTACGAAAAACTAAGGAAATATTTTTTTTCACGGGAAAAAAAATGGTGGTGGATTATACAATATTTATGTATGTCTATTGTCTATTTCATCTGTGATAACTGTAATTTTTTTTCTCTGTGTGTAATATTTAATTGTTTCTTAGTTATAAGTAAACTGAAATATATGTCATATGATAGAAATCATTTAAAACAACAAAATAAACAAGAGAGATAGTGCTGCCTGCTGGCCTCGGACACCGGAGGACTTGGTCATTTTTTCTGAAGCATATGACATCTATTTCAGTTTACTTATAACAAAAAAAAAACAATTAAATATTACACACAGAGAAAAACATACAGTTGTCACAGGTGCAACAGACAATAGAACAGACAATACCTTAATATTATATAATTACATTTACTAAATGTTCATGACATTAAAGTACATCTTATTTAAGAGTAATTTATAAATACATCTTATGTTAAATAAATATGTTTAAATTCGGGGAAATCACGAGTCTACATAAGTCATCTGACAAATGCACTGTTTCGCATATACCTTGATATATCCATTATGAAGAAATCTATAGTTGTAGAGCGGGGTGGTGGTGGGCGAAGACAAAGAGTCGCGTGTAGCTGATAAAATTTATTGTTTTAGAGATTTACATGTACTCTGTCGTCTCTCTAGTGCTTACTTGCCGAGTATTACCCAGCTAGGTAGATGAGTACTAGGCCAGTAATTTATCGTAAGGATATATTACTGGCCTAGTGGGTTAGTGTCACAACACTAAAATGCTGAAACTTGGTTGAGGCATATAGCATGCGTGAATTTAGACCCTATCGCGATTCTCAAATATTGCTCGGCAAGGCGCCGAGGGTCATGTTTCTGCGTTGTACAAACGTTAGTGGCAACCAACTTAATCACTGCGCCATCTGTTGGTAGGCCGATTGACTAGTGTCGAAGCGTAGTTGTATCGGTGCGTGCGGCTGCGCGGTGATGCGGATTGTGTGCATTATGATTATGACACTACAAGCGTGATCTGTCGGCGAGCAGTGGTGATGGTGTTCTGTTTAGTAAGGTAATGATACTCTGGTGCTTCAATTAAATACTAAAATGGTTACTTAATAAAACGCCATCACAATATTTATTAAAATTATAATGATACGAGTTAAATACAAATATCAAAATAGAAAATTCTATAATTGAAGTAACATAATCCACTGTTTTCACTATGACGCAAGCATAGCTGAGTCGTAGTTGCGCATGCTAAACTGGACTCAATAGCTGACGCACGATGACATATTACTGCATGTTCACTCGCTTTAAAAGGCTAGACAAATTTAAAATTTCAAGATTTGACGTATTGTATGTAAATTATTTTTTGGAAATGTTAGTTTTGGCTGTTTAATTGACTACTTAACATGAATAAAAAACAAAACTGGGCTGAGCAATTTTCCATGAAGTGTATTAAATATACTGTAATAACAATTTTTCTATAAGGTTTTTTTTTTGGAAATTCGTGAATATTATGCTAAAATAAGATTATCATAACACCCACTGTTACACACAAACTTCACTGAGAAATTTTCCAAACAAAATGACGAGTGTAACCAATTATTTTTGAATAAAAGTGACAGTTTTATTTGGAATATTTTTTTATACTTTTGACAGTATCTGTCAGGAATCAAAATAATTTGTTTAGTGAAAAAAACATACCCTGAGGAAAATTTCAGTACAAACTATTAAGGTTTTTGTACATTTTGGTAAAAAATACCAAAACTGACATAAGTTTTTTTTTTGAAAAATAGTTTTTTGTGTTTGTTATGACCTATACTACATCCCAGCAAAAGAATTATCGATTGAGGAATTAATGCGAGGTCTCCATACAACGACCCACGAGATTTCCCACACTAATTATACTTTTTAAAGCTAGGCACAAATAAGCTTGCTTGCACTTATTAATAAATTTTCGTCAATAAAAGTGCTTCTAATCGTTATTTTATAGTTTTTAACCGACTTCCAGATTTCAAAAGAGGAGGTTCTTTTTTTTTTTTATGTTTGTTACTCCATAACTCCGTCATGTCTGAACCGATCGAGGGAACTCCTCAAATCTTAAAGGCATACATAATATAGTGATTTTTATATTTTTATCAACAAATCCATCATTTTCATTCAAAACAGTGACATTTGATGAAGTAGAACTGCTGATGATGATCAGAACGGAACTCTTCAACGACGCATAGTTCACGTTTGGCGATTTGTCCTCTTCGCTGTGTTTGTTTAGCAAGTTTAATTGTCAGGACAAATTTTCGTCAAGCTCAAGTTCTGATGATGGGATCCATGAAGAATCGAGGGAACTCCTCAAATCTTAAGGGCTTACACATAGTGATTTTTGTATGTTTATCAACATGTCAAGCATTATCATTCAAAAGAGTGAAATTTGATGAAGTGGAACTGCTGATGATGATCAGAACGGAACTCTTCAACGACGCATAGTTCACGTTTGGCGATTCGTCCCCTTCGCTGTGTTTGTTAAGCAAGTTAGATTGTCAGGACCAATTTTCGTCAAGCTCAAGTTCTGATGATGAGTTCCATGAGGAATCGAGGGAATTCCTCAAATCTTAAAGGCATACATAAAGTGACGTTTGTATTTTTATCAACAAATCAAGCATTTTCATTCAAAAGAGTGACATTTGATGAAGTGGAACTGCTGATGATGATCAGAACGGAACTCTTCAACGACGCATAGTTCACGTTTGGCGATTTGTCCTCTTCGCTGTGTTTGTTTAGCAAGTTTAATTGTCAGGACAAATTTTCGTCAAGCTCAAGTTCTGATGATGGGATCCATGAAGAATCGAGGGAACTCCTCAAATCTTAAGGGCTTACACATAGTGATTTTTGTATTTTTATCAACAAGTCAATCATTTTCATTCAAAAGAGTGACATTTGATGAAGTGGAACTGCTGATGATGATCAGAACGGAACTCTTCAACGACGCATAGTTCACGTTTGGCGATTCGTCCCCTTCGCTGTGTTTGTTAAGCAAGTTAGATTGTCAGGACCAATTTTGGTCAAGATCAAGTTCTGATGATGAGTTCCATGAGGAATCGAGGGAATTCCTCAAATCTTAAAGGCATACATAAAGTGACTTTTGTATTTTTATCAACAAATCAAGCATTTTCATTCAAAAGAGTGACATTTGATGAAGTGGAACTGCTGATGATGATCAGAACGGAACTCTTCAACGACGCATAGTTCAGGTTTGGCGATTTGTTCTCTCCGCTGCGTTTGTTAAGCAAGTTATTTCATTGTATGGAATCTAAGTGCACCATCTACAATAATGCTTCACCGGCTACCCCCATGGAAGTCGGTTTTTTTTTTTTTAATTATTTTTATATAATACTAAATAATAAAGCAATTGTCTTAGATAATGGTAAAAGATTTGGTGGACTACGAGGTGGCTTTTCTTGTTGTATGCCACTCGGGCCTGCCTCAGATTGCTCCATAACCCTCCAACCAAACGCACAATAATAGAGCAAGCAAATACCTTTACTTAAAATAATAATCACAATAAGTTTTAAACATTAAAAATTATCCAGGTATGGCTGAGAGATACTAATGACAGATGACGCTAGAAAATATTTAAAAATCGAACCATCCGTTGAGAAACTCTTCTTCTCTAGGTATTTTATTGTGCAACATTCACAAGAACATTAACAATGATAAAAATACAATATTTCGTGCATATAACAACTACCAAAATATTGTTAAATACTCAATATAACATTTACAAATACGTAGGCATGGCTTTACTATAAATACAAATATATTTAAGTCTGTTTAATGCAAAGAGAATAGTTGGTTTAATGACGGCGTAGGCACTTTGACAGTTGTGACATGTATCGTGCCTGATAAAGAACCCTGTACATCATTCTGTCAACAATTTTCTAATCCCAAAAAAACGAACTATAGTAGATCGTTGTCGGCTATCAAATATAAACATGTAGCAAAATACAAAATTCCAATCGACACTGAGAGCATCGTCATAAATGGAGTTGGTGGGAGAGTAAGATCGATAGGGTATGTCTATATTACTCTCGATTTAGGAGATAGGGACGTGCAACATAAGTTCCACGTATTTAGAACGTTGCTAGTAGAATCGGATGGTATAATATTTAGGTCGCGACTTCTTAAGGAAGCATAAAGCTAATATAGATTTCGAATATGATAAATTAACATTAAAAATAAATGCAGATACGTCCATTTCTATACCTAAAACAACAGTCTGTGATACAACAGTAAATATTCCCAAAAGATGCGAATCAATACACTACCTAGAGACAGACTTCAACGAAGATTGTGTCATATGTTCAGAAACTATGCAAGATGGCATGCAAGAGCAGCAAACTCAATCGCGACACCCGTCAATGGGGTGACACCCATAAGAATATTAAATGTCACCGATACTGATGTACTACTGAAAAGCATAAAACCCACAATTCATAATCTGGATAACTACGACTTATTTGCTTTTGAAAATGTAACAAAAAATGTCGACAGAGTAAAACAGTTATTTGCAAAACTTAAGCTAGGACACTTGAATAAGGAAGACCAACGACGATTGAGAACGTATGCGCGAAATACGCGGATATCTTACACTTAACTGGGGATACTCTCACTACTACAGACGTATATCAACACTCCATTACATTAAAACCCAATACTCAGCCAATATTCACAAAACCTTATAGATTACGATTCTCTCAAAGGCACGAAATTAAGCGCCAGTTAGATAAAATGCTCGAAATACCTTATATAGATTTGTGAATGTCCTAGTTCAATCTTATTAGTCCCTAAGAAATTAGACGAAAATAGCAAAAATCAATGGCGTCTAGTAGAGTAAGTAGTATAGGAAAATGAATAATTCCATCGAGGATGATAAATTTCCGCTTCCAAATATTACTGAAATGTTGGAGTCTTTATCCGGTAGCATCTACTTCACCCATTTAGATCTCTATCAGGGATACTACAATGTTGAGCTTGAGGAAAATAGTAGGAAATTCACAGCGTTCGCCTCAGGAGAGTATCAAATGACTCGTATGCCACAAGGATTAAAATCAAGTCCCAGTGCCTTTTCGCGCATGATGAACATTGCTTTAGCAGGACTTAACTATGAAAAATGTTTGATTTACCTGGACGATTTTTTTAATATTTGGGAGGAATTTAGAAAGCCATTAACTTTTACAATTAACTTTTAATTTTAATGAGTGTATTCCACCAACACAAACCACAGCCAAATAGCACTAGACCCTACTCATAGTGTTGTGTTCCTGCTGGTGAGTAAGGTTGCCAAAGAGCCAAAGAGCTCAAAGAGGACCCAGTGTGTTGACGATGAGGGACCCTCTTGTTCCTTTAGCCGTCAACACAGTGAATCCTCCTTTTTGTAAAGGGTCGGCAACGCGCATGTGACTCCTGTCGAGTTACAGGCGTCCATAGGTTACGGTAGCTGCTTACCATCAGGCAGGCCGTATGCTTGTTTGCCACCGTCGTAGTATAAAAAAAATAAAATCGAAAGACTACGTAAGGTTAAATTGAAATTGAATCCAGCACAATGCGATTTTTTAAAAAAGAAAATACTTTACCTAGGTCATGTTATTTCAAACGAGGGCTATAACCAGATCCAGAAAAAATAAACACAGTGAAAAATTATTCACCCCCACAATATACCGAAGAAGTCAAGTAATCCAATCATTGAGGAATCATCTCCATACATTGCCTTACAAAAGGTGGAGTAGAAAATGTTTTAATGGTTATTGGTAGGCTAGGCTGGTAATTAAAATATTAGATTTGAGACCTTGAGGGGGGGGCGCTATCTTGGTTTAAAAGTGCCAAAAGTCCGTTTTTAATCTTGGTGCTTAAACGGTTATCAGCAGAGCTCGGATTTTTCACGGCAAAACAAAACACTAGCGTAATTTAGCCAGTGCTTGAAATATTATTTTATCGATATCGATAATTCAGAACTAGAAGAAATAAAAGTCACCAAATAAAATTAATATGTAATAAAACTAATAAAAACATTTGTATAAAGTTACTATATATTAGAAACAGACGCAATTTCTTCTTCAAAATCTACGTCAGTACACACAGCAGCACAAGACATTTTATTTGGGTAATAGTGATAGGAGTAGATGATCATTATCTTTTCAACATTCTCTGGGAGTAAACAGTTGCGTTTATCACTATAAATCCATTTATGTACACTAAATGTACGTTCAACTTCAGTTGACGTCAAGGGAGCAAATTTATAGAATTCATTATCAGTTCGGGTAATATTTTCAGATATGTCTCTTAAAATTTCGTAATCAGGATTTCGTTCGAGCACGGCTTCAAATTTACGTATCACTGGTAAAAGTTTACTCCAGTTTACGTAGCAACGAACAGTATCCAGAATGAGGAAGGATTCCGCAATGGATAAAGTCGAACATTGCAATTGTTCTATTGAAGAGGCTATTACTTCGTAGTTGTCGCGAATGAAATTTAACTCCGGTCGTAGTTTGCGTGTTTGAAAACATTTTTTTGCAGCTCTTATAGCTGCCGAGTCATTAGCAAGTATGGAGACGACATCACGTATTTGCTCATAGTATTGAGCGTAATATACCGCAGCAGATATCCAAGTTCCCCATCTGGTGATAATTGGCTCGGGAGGTAGGGGAATGGACGGATATTTTGCCTTAAAAAGGCGTACACGCTCTGGAGATATTAGGAATATCTTTTTGACATTCGATATCAACCCATCCACACCTTTGAAATTATCTCGCACTTCTTCGGCAACCCGGTGCAGACCATGAGCTAAACACGTAATGTGTTTCATACGAGGAAACGTTGCTTTTAAAATACGACCGGCTTTAAGCATATATGCGGCACTATCTGTGCAAAGTAAAAGCAAATTGTTTACGTTATCATTGAAAGAATTTTGAAACAAAAATTTTAATTGGTTTATTATTAGGTTTGCTATCGTTTCCCCATTTACCTTCTCTAAAACCTTCGACCCCAAAAGATAAAATTGCTTAGAACAATTTTTTTGCAAAGACCGAATCACCACGTTTGTCACACATTTTCCCATGAAATCTGGTGTTTCGTCTATAGATATCCACAAATAATTGGTTTTGTTTACCTCTCTTATACCCTGTATAGTTTTTTTGTACACGAGATTTAAATAAATTTTTCGCAGGGTCGATTCGTCCGGTAAAGAAGTCATAGAGCAGTCGCAACATAAATACTTGTTAAAAAAATGACGAAAATTATTGTTGTTGACTGTTGCCCATGGTATGTTGCATGAAATAAGAAAAATAATTAAATCGAAATAAAATTGATGTTTCCTATTTGGTTGCCCCGAACGGTAATTGTGGCGGTTGCTTTTCACATGATTCTCAATATTGCATTTCTTCAGTTTTAGATGCATATCGCACATAGAGCAGTATATAGTGGAGGTCACTTCATTATAGACTAACTCAGGGTGATTTTCAATCCACGTTTTGATCCGATCTTGTACATTACTCATTTTTGTATTAATTGATACCTTGCAATATTAAGTTATTATACGTATATCCAACACGTCGGATTCAATGCGTTGCGAAATAAATAATACCTAGATGCAATTTTTTATACGTAATGAAATGACAGTTAAAGTGTGAATGTCATATGTCATGTGAGATGAAATTTGCAGTCGTTTCTATCATTTTAAATGAGGTGGTATAGTTACTTCGTTCTAAGTTGTACATGCAGACCTACCGCTTTGTTGCTCGACTATGGCAAAGCTAAAATGAAAAGTTATTTTATTACTTATACAGGATGTCCGGTAATTAATGCACAACCTTCTAACCCCCAGTAGGTCACCTTAGACTGGTCAAAAATATTGATTTTGAGCTCTAGTAAGTCTCCTGTTTTTCGAAATTTTCGCACGTTTGTTAGTTTTTAAATTTTGACATTCACACTGATAGGTGTACCATCGAATAAAAAAAGAAAAAATGTACTGAGGCAATACCTGTCATATACTCTAGTAAGACTCGATAGGTGTCGATAAAATAATATTTCAAGTACTGGCTAAATTACGCTAGTGTTTTGTTTTGCCGTGAAAAATCCGAGCTCTGGTTATCAGTGTTCCTAAAATGTATATGGAACGTATGAAGAAGATAAAATTGTCTACAATATTTCCATACACAATACATCTGTAAGTCTTACAGATATAAAGATACAGGCTTTGATTATAAAACCAACCGGATGCGAGACGCGCACTAATTTATATCACAAAAAGTCTGCCAATTTCGGCGCGGGGGACGAGGAAACGCATACAAATACTGTTAATACTAATGCATTTTCCATTGACGTCGCTACACACGCACACGATAAAATTATCAAACACTAGCATAAAATATACTCACACAAGTACAAACACAGACACAGACAACCTGTCCGTGAACGAGATAATGTCAACTTTAAGTAAACGTAGACAGTGCGAGGAACGCGTCGATAATAATATACTTTAGTATCGATATTTGTGACATTTGCAAGTCAAAGGTACATCATTGTCGGTTGTTAATAGAGTTAATTTCTAAATGATTTTTTAATGGTAACGCCTTATTGACAACCGATAATGATGTACCTTTGACTTGAAAATGTCACATTTTATCGTAGATTTATTTATCGTATGCCTACATGTCTTGTCATATAGATAGGCATTTCTTCCCTAGGGTAGTGGGAAAGCAGATGATGAAGAAAATCCAGTGAGTGCTGCGAGGTCCAGGTAGGACAGTAGAGCTGCCAAGTTTGTAACTCTTTTAGCACCACCCAGGTATCACGTGTAGGGTTGTAAAAGGTGTTTCCTACGGACGCAGAGAAACATTGATCCTAGGTTAGTTATATATTTTTGTTTCTTTACCACGTATAAGGTTTAGCTATTACGTATAGGCTTTCTAAATTTCTCCCAAATATTATTAAATCGTCCAGGTAAATCAAACATTTTTCATAGTTAAGTCCTGCTAAAGCAATGTTCATCATGCGCGAAAAGGAACTGGGACTTGATTTTAATCCTTGTGGCATACGAGTCATTTGATACTCTCCTGAGGCGAACGCTGTGAATTTCCTACTATTTTCCTCAAGCTCAACATTGTAGTATCCCTGATAGAGATCTAAATGGGTGAAGTAGATGCTACCGGATAAAGACTCCAACATTTCAGTAATATTTGGAAGCGGAAATATATCATCCTCGATGGAATTATTCATTTTCCTATACTACTCTACTCTACTAGACGCCATTGATTTTTGCTATTTTCGTCTAATTTCTTAGGGACTAATAAGATTGAGCTAGGTCATTCACTTTTACTGGGCTCGACTATACTTTTTTCGAGCATTTTATCTAACTGGCGCTTAATTTCTGACCTTTGAGAGAATCGTAACAGGTTTTGTGAATATTGGCTGAGTATTTGGTTTTAATGTAATGGAGTGTTGATATACGTCTGTAGTAGTGAGAGTATCCCCAGTTAAGTGGAAGATATCCGCGTATTAGGCGCATACGTTCTCAATCGTCGTTGCTATTCCTTATTCAGGTGTCCTAGCTTAAGTTTTGCAAATAACTGTTTTACTCTGTCGGCATTTTTTGTTACATTTTCAAAAGCAAATAAGTCGTAGTTATCCAGATTATGAATTGTGGGTTTTATGCTTTTCAGTAGTACATCAGTATCGGTGACACGTACATCAGTATATTCTTATGGGTGTCACCCCATTGACGGGTGTCGCGATTGAGTTTGCTGCTCTTGCATGCCATCTTGCATAGTTTCTGAACATATGACACAATCTTCGTTGAAGTCTGTCTCTAGGTAGTGTATTGATTCGCATCTTTAGGGAATGTTTACTGTTGTATCACATACTGTTGTTTTAGGTATAGAAATGGACGTATCTGCATTTATTTTTAAGGTTAATTTATCATATTCGAAATCTATATTAGCTTTATGCTTCCTTAAGAAGTCGCGACCTAAATATTATATATACCATCCGATTCTACTGGCAACGTTCTAAATACGTGGAACTTATGTTGCACGTCCCTATCTCCTAAATCGAGAGTAAGATAGACATACCCTATCGATCTTACTCTCCCACCAACTCCATTTATGACGATGCTCTCAGTGTTGATTGGAATTTTGTATTTTGCTACATGTTTATAATAATAATAATAATAATAAATACTCTTTATTGCACACCTCATACAGTTACAAGCACAAATTTTACAATTAGATAAATTTAGGTAGAGGTAACAACAGGCGGTCTTATCGCTAATGAGCGATTTCTTCCAGACAACCTTTGGGTAGTGGAGACTAGAGAAAAACAATAAGCAGTAGGTGGTGCATAGAAACTAAAGAGACGAAATAGATAACACAACACATTCATATGAATATACATACTTAAATAAATACAAAATAAACATACATATACGTACATATATACATATATAATACACACAGTAAGAAACAACAGTGTCAACTTAAAAACCTAAGGAAGAGATAAATAGTATTCCTTAAGTTGCGATTTAAAGCTACCAATAGATTGCGCGCGTTTTATGTTGAGAGAGAGAAAATTCCACAAACGAACGGCCTGGAACGTAAATGAGCAATTATAAAATTTGGAAGATGAAGATGGCACTTTTAGGAGCAATTTTTGAGAGGATCTAATAGAATTAAGATAAGAGAAACGCTCTTTAAGCAGCGGGGAGTTGCAGGGTTAAAAAGTATAGAAAAGAGTAAAGAAAGTATGTGAGAGTTACGGCGGTGACGGATAGGGAGCCATTTGAGTTGAGAACGAAAACTAGAAACATGGTCGAATTTGCGTAATCCGAAAATGAACCGAATGCAGGCATTTTGAATACGCTCAAGCTTATTAAGTTTCTCCTCGGTTAGGTCTAAATAGGAGATATCTGCATAATCAAGAATGGGGAGAAGTAACGACTGAGCAAGCGCAATTTTAGTAGCAATTGGCAGGAAATTCCGGAGCCGTCTGAGAGACCCTATGGCAGCAAACATCTTCCTGCTCACTTCACTCACCTGAGGCACCCATGATAGACAACGATCCATGATTACGCCAAGATTTTTCACTTGGTTGGAAAAAGGAATTTGGATACCATCGAAGACTATCGGAGGGAGCCTGAGAAAGTCAATTTTGGAGATTTGTTTAGCGCTACCCATCACAATTACCTGTGACTTTAGGGGGTTTACTTTTAAACCGTAATTTTGACTCCAACTGCTTATATTTGACTGACTTATATTTAATAGCCGACAACGATCTACTATAGTTCGTTTTCTTTTGAGATTAGAAAATTGTTGACAGAATGATGTACAGGGTTCTTTATCAGGCACGATACATGTCACAACTGTCAAAGTGCCTACGCCGTCCTTAAACCAACTATCCTCTTTGCATTAAACAGGCTTAAATAAATTTGTATTTATAGTAAAGCCATGCCTACGTATTTGTAAATGTTATATTGAGTATTTAACAATATTTTGGTGGTAGTTATATGCACGAAATATTGTATTTTTATCATTGTTAATGTTCTTGTGAATGTTGCACAATAAAATACCTAGAGAAGAAGAGGTTCTCAACGGATGGTTCGATTTTTAAATATTTTCTCGCGTCATCTGTCATTAGTATCTCTCAGCCATACCTGGATGGTCTTTAATGTTTAAAACTTATTGTGATTATTATTTTAAGTAAAGGTATTTGCTTGCTCTTTTATTGTGCGTTTGGTTGGAGGGTTATGGAGCAATCTGAGGCAGGCCCGAGTGGCATACAACAAGAAAAGCCACCTCGTAGTCCACCAAATCTTTTACCATCACCTAAGACAATTGCTTTGTTATTTAGTATTATATAAAAAAAATATATAAAATAACGTTTAGAAGCACTTTTATTTACGAAAATTTATTAATAAGTGCAAGCAAGCTTATTTGTGCCTAGCTTTAAAAAGTATAATTGTATACCACCGGTTGGAAAACCTTAAATAAATAAAAAAATATGATTTTCAATTAAATAATTATCGTGAATACTGATAAAAAACTAGATCTTAAGTTTTCGTTTTAGAACGTTCGTGCGTTACTGTCAGGTCAGTTTTTAATTTTTTACGTGTCTTAACGTGATAATCAAAACGAAATTGTGTTTTTATTTTTGTGTAGGATTATTTAATCATGTTAACTAATCGTATGTTGGTGCGCTTGCAGTGTGTTTAAAATGAACACTTAGAACAGGTTGGCAACTACTGTTTCTATGTTTACTCAATTTTTAATCTCAAAAAAAAAAAACGAAGTATAGAGAAGACGCTAACGAAAGGTGTACAAAACGGTCACTGATGTCGGTGGCTAAAATAGTATGTTCTGGTTTAGTCACGAAAAACTGATTTGGGACTTCCGGCACGACGTTCGTATTATCTCCGATCTCAGTCATAATATTAACATCATGTTGAGGACGCGCACTTTGGTAGCGTCGATTGTACGTACCTCTGTTTGGGCGGGCCCGCATGTCCTGGCCTCGTGACGTGGATGGCTGCTGCTGTTGCTGCCAGTCACGATTTTGATTTGTATATTCGTAGTTGCGGCCTCTGGAACCGGAGGCAACCTTGTTGCCACCTCCTCGAAATCCCTTGTAGCCGTTCCTATTACCCCTGCTTGGATAGAAAAAACTATTTTTAAACATACGCATTATTTCTCCCGATGTGGTGTGGACGACTGGAAGACATTCTTACGCCAGAGCACCGCAACGCCTCCGTAGGGGCGCCCGACAAGTATAACTAATTAGTCTTGTAATATTATTGTCCCCCATTCAACGGTTTGAAAACACTAACGGCTTATCTTGCCTGTCCTTGAAATCAATAAAACGTCTAAATGTCACACCTGTCGGCCATAACGAGCCTTCCATATAGGTACTTAGATTTCTTTGTAGTATATAAATCTTATATGAATGATAGTCCTTTTGCTTTCGCGATTTTATCTTGTACAAATTTACATTTTCACCCGTTTTTTGGTAAATGTATTCCATTATGTCACTCTCCGCAACATCCTTATGCACATTAGATATAATATAAACAACGGAATCCGCTCCTCCGCCGCTTTGAACTTTGTACTTATTCCAGTTTCTGCCTTGCCTTTACAACCTAGAAAACGATTTCTCAACCGCTTTCGTTGCGCCGTCTTCCAGTCCTCGTCCACCTTTGGTGATTTCCATGTATCTCTATTTCCAGCCATTTCTGCAAAAGATAATCCCTTCATTTTCACTTCGGAGGTATCTTTGTTTACATTATCCGTGCAATTGTTTTTATCTTCATATCACGACGTTCCATTTTGAATCTTATTCCCACTACTATCGTTCGACTTTGGTTTGTCCTCTACTTGGTCAGTTTCGCACACAGGTGAGGCGACCGGTTTGTTTGCCGGCTCGTTTGGCGATGAGTGCGAGTGAGACATTATCTCTCCGCCCGCGTGCGATAAGGAGCGCGCATACTCTGCGCTCGGTTCCGCCGGCTCGGGCGCGATCACCTGTGATGACGTTGCATGACGGTTATCGTCAGGTTCAATTTCAACGGACATAACCGACTTATTACTTTGGTTTAAAAACCCCATCGGCCCGCTATCAAACACATTACAGGCGCCTCTTCTGCAGTTCACATTGTCTTGGAAAGGATCCATATCTGTCATTATGCCATTTATTTTCTAAAATATCCACTCTTTGGTTCGTAGCGTATAAAGTCTTAATTTCACTTATATCCGCTTTTAACCTCACTATGTCTTTCAATAGCGACGACGCATCCAAGTGATCAAAGTAAACCACTGGTAATTTAACCACACTAAGTACACCCGCGTTCAAAAGTGCATACCCAATTCAGCAACAGAATCGTTTGAAGCTAAATTAGACGCCATCTATGCGTTTTTTGTTTAATAAGGCTATTGCACCTATCTGTAAATCTTACTTGTACAGTAAGCTTTTACTAGATGGCGTTGAATGCTGTTAAAAAATATAATAATAATAATAAATACTCTTTATTGCACACCTCATACAGTTACAAGCACAAATTTTACAATTAGATAAATTTAGGTAGAGGTAACAACAGGCGGTCTTATCGCTAATGAGCGATTTCTTCCAGACAACCTTTGGATAGTGGAGACTAGAGAAAAACAATAAGCAGTAGGTGGTGCATAGACACAAAAGAGACGAAATAGATAACACAGCACATTCATATGAATATACATACTTAAATAAATACAAAATAAACATACATATACGTACATATATACATATATAATACATACAGTAAGAAACAATAGTGTCAACTTAAAACCCCTTAAAAATATATTGTCCAGTTTACATTTACAAACTTTGTTGGAACTAAACGCAGGGCTTGAGCGGGGACTGAGGAGGGACGGAGGGCGTCCACCGGTTTCCATTATTCGCTGTGACACAGCATCTTTGAATTTGTAGTTATGTAATTTTGTATGTACGTGTAGAGGCAGAATACAGTACATTTCTATTTAAAATATTAGTTTCATTCTGCCTGGTCCTTCAACAATTCCCAACATGGTCTTCGAGACCGATAATTAAATGAACCAGCGAGCTACGGAATAATAAGGACCAAGGAGCTCCACTACAGCTGAGATAAAGGAGAAACGCATCGTGTGGATTATTTCCTGCGCATCCAAGATCCCGGAGATCCAGTGAGGAGTGCAGCTTGAAACAACCCGAGGCGGCTATCTCTTCAATTCTTGATCCATCAGCTACGAAGTAGTCAACTCAACCGTTTTACCGTTATTCCGGAAAACTACAATCCGACGAAGTCTATAAGGAGTGAGCAGGTTGAAAGTTAAAAGTGAGTCCGTTCCTTATTATCATTATATTTTCTATTTTTTCCGTGATCGTGTCAAGTTACATTTCAATATACTTCTATTAGACACAGTGTCAAAAATAATCCTTATATTTCTTAATACAACGATATACATAAGCCTATACGTTACAACTAATCATACCATTAAACTAAAATCAAAACTTCAATTACATAAAAGTGCATCGGCGCTGATATTACGTAAACGTTTTTTTTTGCCATATCTAACGGGTCGCCCGGCCGGCATCGCCATAGGTACTTATCGTCATAACTCAGCCGGCCTGCATTTCGTAAACAACATTGGAATAATTAACATTACATATTTAAGAAAAAGTGCTATAGTACGTTGTTAGTTAATTGTGTTGGTGTTTTTAGTGGAACAAAGTGTTGATTGGTGTTAAAAAGGTAAATACCAAGTGCAATTAAAGATGACCGAAGCCGTAATTAAGGAGTTAATTAAAAAAAGGGGTCATATTAAGGCGAGATTAACTAAATTTTCAGGTTATATACGAGAATTAGCCGATAAATCATTGTGTGCGGCTCAGGTGACGGAACTTCAACTTCGGATTGCTAAATTGGAAAGTGTTTACAATACCTACGATGAGATTCAGACCAAGTTGGAGTATATGATGGAGGATGACGAGGTTCAATTAGAGGAGCGGTCGGATTTCGAAGATTTATACTACTCGTCAGTGGCGGCGGCTACGGAACTGGTAACCATGCATACAAAGGTCGCTTCTAGTGATGGGGGTTCCGAAAACAATACACGACGTCATCCGCATGTAAAATGTAAGTTACCTACGATTTCATTACCAAAATTTGGAGGCTCGTATGATACATGGCTTGAGTTTCGCGATACATTTAATAGTTTGATAAATAATGACGACTCGATCGATGATGTAAACAAGTTTCATTATTTGCGGGCGTCGTTAGAAGGCAGTGCCGCGGTAATTGTACAATCATTAGCGTTATCAAGTAGTAACTATAAAATAGCTTGGCAGTTATTATGCGATAGGTACAATAACAAACGGTTATTGGTAAATAATCATATCAAAGCAATATTTAATTTAACTCCAATTACTAAGGAATCGCCGACTGCGATTCGACATCTTATTGACACGCTATGTAAAAACATACGTGCATTAGCAACCCTTAACGAACCGACCACCCATTGGGACACATTGTTAGTATATATCATATGTCAAAAACTAGACAGTGTTACGAGACGAGAGTGGGAGGAGTTTGTGCCTAGTTGCGAAACAATTACTTTCGATGCCATCATAAACTTCCTCAGCGATCGTGCGGATCTATTGGAGACTATGGCGATGGATGGCCCCGGACGCCGCGCGTCCTGGCCGCTCGCTCCTGGCGCCGGCGCTGCTACCGCGGCGCACGGGCGCTCCGCTGCGCGACGGGTAAAGGAGAATTGTTTCGTAGCACTAGATGAACGTGAAAACAATACTGTGAGTAGCCCACTTTTTACATATGAGTGTCCGTTATGTAAGCGTGGTCATTGGTTATTTGAGTGCCCCGACTTTCTCGCGTTATCTAACAAGGAACGTGCAGATAAAGTTAAAGGGATGAAAGTATGTCTGAACTGTCTAAAGCCGAATCATATCGCGAAGTATTGTAGGCGTGCTCCATGCAAGTCGTGCTCATTCCGTCATAACTCGATTTTACATGTGGATAGGTTGCTTTCGAAGGCTCCAGTAGCAATGCCAGTAATTGAAGTTACTCCTAGTACCCCGATCGAGCACGACGAGTCTACACCTGACCCCGGCTGCAGTGCTGACGGCAGCATAATGTTACCGGCCCATGCTGTTTTGCAAGGTCAAGTCTTACTGTCTACTGCGTTAGTAGAAGTATACGATCGCGACGGTAAAACACATGTGGCACGCGCGTTTTTGGACCCTGGTGCTGCGTGTAATTTAATAAGATCTGACTTCTTGGAAAAACTTAACTTACCTACTAGGCAGGTAAATGCGTCATTAACGGGTATTAAAAACATGAAGTCTTCTGTACATAAATTGTGCAACGCGAAATTTACATCAGTGTTTGATAAAAAAATTAATATGGAAAGGTCATTCTACGTACTTCCACAAGTTACATGCGACTTACCTTTGCATGAGGTAAATGTACCAATGCTAGACATACCTAAACATTTAGTCTTAGCTGATCCTAAGTTCAATGTGCCGGCAGCAATCGACATTCTTTTTAGCGCCGAAGTCTTTTGGGAACTATTAGGTAGTGAAAGATTGAAGTTGGGACGAAACAAGCCCTGGGTGTACGAAACCAAGCTAGGTTGGGTAGTGTCTGGTCCTAATGCATATAATCCTAACTCTAAAAGCATGCCTTGCCACTTTGTCCAATTGAACAATAGTGATGACGAATTAACGCGCTTTTGGAAGTTAGACGAAGCAACAATAAAACCCGCGTCGGCTTACTATACTAATGATGAACGGGCATGCGAGGAACACTTTGTTCAAAATACATCTCGGTTACCAGATGGTAGGTTCATGGTACGATATCCCTTGAAGCAGTCTTCCTCTTCATTAGGCGATTCTTACGAGCGGGCAAAACAATGTTTTCTGTCGTTAGAGCGTAGGTTAGAACGGCAGACTCAATTAAAATCCATGTATACAGAGTTCATGAATGAATATGAGACTTTGGGAGACATGTCCAAGGTCACGTGCAACGAGACTGTAGGAAACTTTTTGCCATTTCATGGCGTGCTCCGGCTTTCGAGTGTTACGACAAAACTACGCGTAGTTTTCAACGCGAGCTCACGCACGTCAACCGGAGTGACGCTGAACGACATTCAGCATGTAGGACCTACAATTCAGGACGATCTCATAGCTATCTTGTTACGGTTTAGACAATACCGCTTTGTGTACACGGCTGATGTTGAGAAAATGTACAGGAGGATAGTAATGCATCCTGACGATAGACACCTGCAACAAATAATTTGGCGCCAGGATCCCTCAGAACCTCTGTGCACGTACAAATTAAACACGGTCACTTACGGTACAGCGAGTGCCCCATTTTTAGCCGTTAGATGCCTTAAGCAGTTATCGTTAGACTGTTCAGACCCTCAACTTTCTGAAATTATTGCCCATGACTTTTATATGGATGATTTTTTGTCAGGGTCTGATACTGAACAGGAGTCCGTCAGCGTAATAGCACGAGTCAGCGAAGTGCTTAAAGATGCCGGTATGAATTTACGTAAGTGGCGTTCAAATGAGCATAGGCTTATCAGTGAACATAACGACGAATCTAGGAATCTTAATCTAGGTAACTTAGATGAAACTAAGACGCTAGGGCTAGGTTGGAAAAGTGGAGCTGATGTCTTGTATTTTACCATCGACTTAGAAAAAACACCCGAAAAATTAACAAAGCGGTTTATTCTCTCCACTATAGCCAAGATATTCGACCCCCTAGGCCTTTTATCACCAGTTGTCGTACAGGGTAAAGTATTGTTGCAGCTCCTGTGGTTGTCACAAGTTTCTTGGGATGATGAAGTTCCCCAAGACATATCCGAAAGGTGGCAACATCTGACTATGTCTCTACCGGACTTAAATAAATTAAGCATCCCTCGTAGCGTTGTAGGGATCCACGCATCGCGAGTAGAATTTCATATTTTTACGGATGCGTCTCAAACTGCGTACGGAGCTTGCTTGTACGTACGTACGATTACTAGCTTAGGGGTAAGCACTCGGTTACTCATGGCGAAAAGTAGAGTAGCCCCACTTAAACCGGTTACTATTCCTCGCCTGGAATTGTGCGGAGCTTTGATCGGAGCGCAGCTATACCAAAAAGCGCTGACTTCACTGCGCATGAAAGCGGATAGCTGTACATTTTGGAGTGATTCTATGATCGTGTTAGGATGGCTTAGGATGCTACCAACCCAACTGAAGATTTTTGTACGAAATCGAGTGGCTGATATACTCGAAATCAGTGGCAGTTGGCCTTGGCGCCACGTACCTACTAATGACAATCCAGCCAATCTGGTCTCGCGTGGACTTGATGCGGGTTCAATTGCTACTGCTGACATTTGGTGGAATGGACCAGCATTCCTACATAATGACGAACAAGACTGGCCCAAAAACCACTACGCAAGCAAGGATAGTGACCAATTACAGACCGAGTTAATCCCGGTTAATGTAGTGTGCGAACCTATACTATCCCCTCTAGCTGCATTAAACTTAATAAAGTTCTCTAGTTTTACCAAACTTAAACGTGTCACCGCTTATATTTTGCGGTTCATCAACAACACACGTCCTGGTAGTGTCAAGTGTTCAGGATTCCTTGGTACTAAAGAACTACAAACTGCTATGAACACCTTAGTAAAATTAGCACAAAAAGAATCATTTTATTCTTACGACGATATTAAAAACAAAACTGCGCTCAAGGCCAAAGACCCGCTTACAAAACTGAATCCTTTTATAGATTCTGATGGACTCATGCGTGTAGGCGGAAGACTTCAAAATGCGCCTTTTAATTTTAATAAAAAGCACCCCCCGATTTTACCAAAACAACATTTTATAACCGTGACGTATTTCAATTTCGTTCACATCGTTTTATTGCATGCCGGACCTCAAGCCATGCTAGCATATATAAAATCTGCTTATTGGCCAATCGGAGGTCGTGCCCAAGCTAGGACAACGTATCATAAATGTGTCCTGTGTACCCGTATGCGGGGTGCAACCATAACGCCACTCATGGGCAACTTACCATCGCCGCGCGTAACTCCAGGTTTCCCTTTCGAGGTTGTCGGTGTGGATTACGCCGGTCCAATCTTAGCCGCGTCTCGCAAAGGTCGTGGCAGTCAAACCATAAAGGTTTATATTGTCATTTTCGTGTGTTTTAAAACTAAATGTGTACACCTTGAGCTATGTAGCGACCTGTCTGCAGAAGGCTATATGGCATCTTTGAAGCGGTTCATTAGTCGCCGCGGTCTACCCTCGGACATATACTCTGACAATGGAACCCAATTCGTCGGGGCGTATAATGATCTGAAAAGATTTCTCACCAGTCATGCGAAGACGTTATCTGAGTCCGCAGCCAATGACGGCATAAGGTTTCACTTTGTTCCACCATATTCACCACATTTCGGCGGTTTGTGGGAAGCTGGAGTGAAATTCACTAAACACCATTTAGTTAGAGTCTTGGGTAACTGTCATTTAACTTTTGTTGAGATATATTCGACGCTGTGTCTTATAGAGGCTATTTTGAACTCGCGCCCCCTTACACCTTTATCTAGCGATCCTTCTGATCTGCTACCACTGACTCCGGGTCATTTTTTGATCGGACGACCACTCACAGCTCTTCCGACACCCTGTCTGACAGAGACTCCTCCTTCAAGACTAACCAGATACCAGAGGATCGAACAGTTAAGACAACACTATTGGATTCGCTGGCACAAAGAATATATCTCTGAACTCCAGGAGCTAACCAAATGGAGACAAGCCAAGGGTCAACTCACAACTGACACTATGGTTGTCATCAAGGACGACAACTTGCCTCCACTAAAATGGAAGCTCGGCCGCATCGTTAGCGTCATCCCCGGACCTGATGGAATCAGTCGCGTGGCCGACATCCGGACGTCTACTGGAATTATTCGTCGTGCGTTCAGCAAAATATGTCCATTACCGATCGAGAAGTAATTCTTCGGTTGAAAGACCAGCCTTTCAACGTGGGCGGGCATGTTGGAACTAAACGCAGGGCTTGAGCGGGGACTGAGGAGGGACGGAGGGCGTCCACCGGTTTCCATTATTCGCTGTGACACAGCATCTTTGAATTTGTAGTTATGTAATTTTGTATGTACGTGTAGAGGCAGAATACAGTACATTTCTATTTAAAATATTAGTTTCATTCTGCCTGGTCCTTCAACAATTCCCAACAAACTTTGTTGGCCCATTTTTGCTTACTTAATTCAATATTTCAACGATACATTAATCGGTTTTGGAAGTTGAGAACAACAATTCTTGTTTTTTTTCTCTCACTGTTATATTTCATTTCAATCGTCCATCTAGCTATTCAGAATCCACATCGGAATTCTCTGTATTTACCCGTATTGGATGGCGTCACGGAGTGCCCATTTTCATTCCAAGATATTAAATAACACAAAATCTCATAATTATTGGCGGAGATTTGAACCCGGACACTCTTGCGTTCAACTCGCATGCGCCAGCCACTGGACCAAAGCACTATTAATAATGCCGGTGAAATTCATGCTAGTCATGAGACCATGCATATCAAGCTTGTCATTATTGAACTAAATCCGTATAACATGCCAATGGAATTAGAGTTTTATTAGAATGAAACAAACGTCAAATTTGCATACCAAAATTTGGGTACTGTTAATTTGCGACACGCTTTATTTTTGTTAGTTTTGTTAATATGTCAAGTAATTTAAAGAGGGTAGATCTAAGTTTTCTAAATACCATACTAAATGTTTTTCTATTACCTGACCGATTTCTCCTTTTATTGTTCGTTGCGTTATACGTCTGAATTCATTGCTTAGTTTATATTATCAATTATTAAAACAAAATGATTTCTCGAATCAATATTGACTTGTTATTAAGAGCGCTAATAATTGAATTGCATAATGAAGGCTATAATATATCAGAGATAGCTAGAGAAACCGCTGTAAACGTAAGTAGTTTTTTTTACTTCTTTTCTCATTAAAAATGTCTACATATATTATACGTGAATTATGATAATATTTTGTTTTATTGTTTCAGAGGAAAATTGTTACTTTATGGGTAAGAAGATTCCAAGAAAAGACCACGCCTCATTGACACACAGCACTGCCGTGCAATACTTAAACAACAGCAATTGCTACTTTTTCGATTTTCTGTTTTTTCTTGATCTTGCACCACCGTGTCAAGACGCACACATGTATATAGTACACGTGCGAATATGACAATGGAAACATATAAATATCGAAGCCTCCATGTACAGTAAATCAGAAGAATTTAGTAAATTATTGAGGTAAAACTAACTAAACTGCCGTAATAAAGTTGTCGGCTGTGAATTTTTAGACTTCACTGATTAAAATACAGTAAAGGTATCATGTCAATCCTAAATTAACAAGTAAAGAGAAGTCAATACTTACGCCAAAAACTATTTAAAATGCAGTACAATATAAATGTTCTAAAATATTTGTACTGTGTTTGAAATGTTATTGATTTTTCAGCATAATTACTAATCAAAATGCAGTAAAAATGTCATATCCTTCATTTAATTAGTAAACTACATATAAAGCACTATGAATATTGCCGTTTAAAGTACAGTAATAATATTCCTCACTTTAAGTGGTCGAAAAGTCGTAAATAAGAGAGCAAAATACAACCTAAAGTACAGTACTAAGCTCACTTACTGTGATTTAAACTGTAGTATGGCTATTTTCAAATGTGTTTACTGCAATCGTGACAGCAATTTACTGTGTACATTAGGTTGAATTTTGCTCTTCAGTCTTGTCTCCGACGCTGTGCGAGGCGGACCGGGCGCGTGTAACACTGGACTGCCGAGGCAAGCGAGTGTTCAATACCTACTTTGCGTACGATTTCTTATGCGATGACAGCTTGTCTTTATGTGGATTTTGAGGTCTTCACGTGAATATAATAATAAAACGAGTAGAATTGGTATTTAAAACTTTATTTTTTTTTATTTAAACGTATATTAGTTTTAGTAATTAATATATAACTACTTATATTGGTTATAACTAAAAGTATGTTCGACTTTCGTATTTATTACGTTATTAACTGAGATTTCGTTTTAATTATTATTTCAATATTTAGCGCACATCAATAGTGTAAGATATCCATTACTTAAAAATGGGCAATTCACTTGAACATTTCAAAGGTACAAGAAAATATAGAAAAGAACACAACAAAGACAATTATACCCAGTAAACGTAGAAAAATACAGTAGATTAACAAAAACCATTTGGTATTAATTTTATTACGAATTACAACGTACTAATAAATTCTGTACAAAAAGCAATGATATTAATTTTTGCATTTATGGACCCGGGGTATGTCCTTAAACTACGCCAAAAAGAGAGGTATGGGCACTGCGAATGGCTAAGTGTGGTAGGGCACGTTCAGCGAATGTTATCTCGCTCAAATCTGGAGCAGAGCCCGACTGGGGAAGTACCTCCACCTTACAGAAAACCACAGCCAAATAGCACTAGACCCTACTCATGCTGCCATACTGTTGTGTTCCTGCTGGTGAGTAAGGTTGCCAAAGAACTCAAAGAGGATCCAGTGTGTTGACGATGAGGGACCTTCTTGTTCCTTTAGCCATCAACACAGTGAATCCTCCTTTTTGTAAAGGGTCGGCAACGCGCATGTGACTCCTTTGGAGTTGTAGGCGTCCATAGGTTAAGGTAGCTGCTCACTATCAGGCGGGCCGTATGCTTGTTTGCCACCATCGTGGTATAAAAAAAAAATATCCCATCAAAAACATGAATGTGAAATGAGAGCCAGGCAAGTTCAATATACATATTGGTTGTTGACTTCAACGACAAAAGTCAGTCCTGAAATTTGTTTATAACAACATAAAAAATTATAACAAATCAAAATGTAATTTCTTCTTAAAACTTACGATAATAAATATTGAAGCCTAAAGTTTGACTTGGTTAGTTCTCATATACGAATTATATTATAGCCTTCGCAAGTTCTAAAGCTGTAAGTTCTTATTTTATTCTTCCTAAAACTTGGCTTGTTAGTAGAAACTAACCATCGAAAATAGGGCTTATCCATGACTGTTTTAGTAGATACTTAATAATATAAGAACTAGATAAGTCAAACCTTAAGCTTCAATATATTATCGTAAGATTTAAGAAGAAATTAAATTTTGAGTTGTTATAATTTTGAATTTTTATGTGACATAGTCACAAATGAGATAAAATTAGTCTGTAGGAATTGATTATAAAGATTAAGTGCCATGGAAAAAAGTCAGATTTTTGTGATACTCTACGGGTTACTACTAATTACAACTACTTAGTAAGACATACTTATTTTAATTTCTTATGTGTAATACAATTGCACTTTAATTATTGATGTGAATTATTATTTTTTTCATATATATGTGTATTATTGATAAATATACCTTATTTGTACCACGACGTGTTGGTATCTCGAAGAACTCAATCAATACATATACTAAGTAAATTACAGTAAATTGTTATGAATCTCGTACTTTAGCATGCAATTAATTCAAGTAGCTATTGTGTACGAGAGTTGTTTGCAGTAATCCGCTTTTTTACTGCACTTTATTCTGTATTTATTGTGTTTTTAGTTCTTTTCGAGAGTACAGTAAAACTATAAAAAATTGAAATATAGCAATGATTTATTAAATGGAGCCCTGTGGTACACCCCTGGACAATCTAACCAACTTAGACCTATGGGATGTTTCGTTGTTATCATGTGTCCATTTCACTTTAACAAATTGATTTCGATTTTGTAGATAAGAACAAAAAAACCCAAAGACCTTTCCCCTGATCCCATAGAATTCCAGCTTATCCAGTAAGATTTTATGGTCCGCCATGTCAAATGCGGAACTTAAATCCAGGAATAAGCCTGCAACCCTTCTTCTATTATTTAATTATTTTACTTCGTCCGCAATCAGAGTACCAATCGCTTCTTTAGTGCCCCTGCCTTTTTGATAACCAAACTGCCTTGGGGCCAGTATATTATTCAGGTTAAGGTGATTAGTTAGCCTGTCCTTTATAATTCGCTCCAGTATTTTTGATAATATTGGCAGTATCGAGATCGGTCTATAGTTTTTGGGATCCGATTTCGAACCTTTTTTATAGACTGAAATAACCTTTGCCACTTTTAACTGATCTGGGAAAGGACTCGTGTCAAAACATTGATTAAAAAAATAAGCTAGAGGTTCTGCCAGTATATCAATATTGTCTTTGATTATTGCAGTAGGTATTTCATCATATCCGCATGAGGTCTTAGGTTTAAGCTGCTTAACGATTTTATGAACGTCAACCGGAGCACCTTTTCAAATGGCATCTCTTTATCTACTCTGGTGGCGTAGGAATTTAATAGAGATACAGCATAATGTGAAACATCCATTGTATTACTTTTAAGAGTAAATTGGCCTAAGAATGTAGCACACACACTCTCGGGATCATTTTTTATTTTAGTTTGCCCATCTGTTTTCCATTTTAAAAATATATTTTCTTAAGATTTTTCTGTGGTTTCATTTCTGGATTTCTGTACGACCTTCCAAATTTCCTTGCAAGAGTCTTTTGCTTTTTCTATTTGTGATTGTACAGCCAATCGTTTTGCATTACGAATAACCCGGTTGTATATATTAACAATTTTTTTCCTATAGTTTGCTATAGAGTCTGAGTTAACGTTCTTGTGGGTTACAAGTATACGTTTCATGGCACTTGACACCTTTATTCCCTTTGTTACCCAATTTATTTTAGTAGATTTACTTAATGGTACCTTGATTTTCTTTTTTTTTAAACATTCTTTAAATATGTGGTTAAATCTATCAATAAACGTATTAACTCCATTTCTTAACCAATCTTCAACCATAAGCTTCTCGAAATTGCAATTTAGCTTTACAACTAAGTTTCCTTACTGTGTTCCATAGATATTTGGTGCAATATTTTTTACTGGTCGCATTTTTATTTTCTTTAACAGCAAAAGTACTTAGAATTGCAGCATGTCCATCGGCCAGACCATTTTGATCCACCAAGGGAATAGGCACTTGTTGTTCTGGTAAATTGGTCAAGATGTTGTCCAAACATGAATTAACTAGTCTCATTGCGTTTGAATGTAGCGGTAGTAATCAAAGGTCTAAAGTTATATGAGCTCAACAAGAATAAAAAGTCCGCAGTATTTCTGTTTTCTCTTAAAATATTAATATTAAAGTCCCCACAAATGACACAATCCTTGTTAAAAAAGTGTTCCAGAAGTTGTTCAAGTCGGCTCATAAAGCAATTAAAATTAGTGTCAATTAGATTAGGATAACAACAGATTAAATTGACATTTGTATCGCAATCCCTGACGCCACATATAAAACCTCAAAACTCTCTTCCTTATACAATGCTTTTCACACACTAAGTTCCACGTATTTCCTGTTTTTGGGGCCTAGAATTAATGAACCGCCTCTCTGTTTTTTGTTCTAGTATTAAAAGCTACCAAATTAAACCCTATTAAGTTGAAAAGAGTCGCTGCGTTGGCGTTAAGGAAATGCTCACTTATACATACATGCTATACATAGTGTTGATCTTCCGTTAGACAATACAAGTATAATTCTAGTTCATCCTTTTTATTCGTGACGCCACACAGATTCTGGTAATAAACTCTCAAGTGAACAAAATAATTATCTACGGTGTTGTGTCTACAGGGTGTCTGTGATCTAAAAAAGAGTGTTAATATGCTTGTGAGTGTTAGTCTCGTCTGCTTTGCGAAAATAGTAGGGGATAGTCCCTTTTTTGGTTCCGCACTTAGAGCATTTTCAAAGGTGCAATCAGACGAACTATCACTCATGTTGTCTTTAGTTATAATTATCGTACTTATAATCTATGTGTTCTACATTTATCTTCAGAGCCATATTGCGAACAAAACTTTTTTTGCTTTTATTGCAACTATTCATATATAGAAATTTATTATTTAAATTATTTAAGCAACAATGACTTAGTGCAGTAATGACAACATTTATCTCTAAACTTTCATTATTCCTTATGCCTAATAATATGACATGTAACTTTTCAAGACGTTTTAAAGTGTTATTTTAAGGTTAAAATAAGGTTCATGAGGTTGTCATCGTGCTCTCCCACCGAAATAATAGTCTTATCTTGTTTCGATAATTCATTTGGTTTTATTGCCTCAATAATAGGATCAGTAGTTGCTCCAGGTTTGATAAAAGATGTCACTTGGTTCTTCTTGTATCCATGGTTATGTTGCATATCAAGCAGTATATTTGACAAACCTGTACATTGCTTACCACCAAAGATAAAAATGTTGCTTTGTTTTTTGTTTTTCTGTTTATTTACTCGCACATTAGAGTTGTTTTCAATCTCCACTGAAGATGGCGTTAATGGCGTCTCGGCACATGTTATATCATGGTGATGGTAGGTGAACTTGCGTTGCCAATAGTAGTAGGTAAGATTGTTTGAGATCTATTCGAAAGAAGCTTCAGTGTGAGGGAAGCTATATGTTTGTTCAGGAGTGAGATTTCTTCTTTTGCTTCCTTTAAATCTCGTTCTAGGCTTATTATTGATTATTATGACAAAAACGGGACTTAATCGCGTACACTTACTTTTATTATTTTCCTGACGTTTCGAGCGTGCCGTAACGCTCGTGGTCGCAGGCAGACTATTTATTATAATTGATTGTTGGAGTCGTAGAACCTTTGAGTTATTTGAGTCGCCTTCCAGTGTACGAGGTGAAGCACTGGGTGTAGATGAGTCTGTAACGCTGGTATTGAATTTATTCTTAACTAGATTGACTGGTGACTGGCACAGAGGTTGCAAGTGTTTGTTCTTCACAATTAACGTGTTATTTTACCTGGAGAGATGATATTGTGACACTGATATTTTTTAAGGGTAATTTTAAGACATAAACTCGCTTTGTTGCAAATTCAAGATACTTGGGGTACTTACTGTAGTTAAAAAAGATCCTGTTTAGTTTTATTGGTTTCACTGTCGCAAATTCGTAATATGTCTTCCTTTGTTTGTTATAAGTGTAATTTAAAGTAGTTTGGTCCTTTGTGTCCGTGACCTACTTTTTGCTGCATGACGTAATATGGCGTCGCCGTCTATGTCGGGATGAATTACATGGACGATATGATAGTAGTAAAAAGTAGTAAACCACAGGCTATAAATGCTTCGCTTCCTTTGTCATCGACACTTGTCGATGGCCACGGCTGTTCCAAAATCCAACCTAGGGGGGCTCTACACACATGGCATTTTGTCGCGCGATTATCTCAGTGAATCTGTAGACCGTATTAAAGCGGCCTCCATAGGACGGAATTAGGAAACGTTTGAAGTTTTAAATTGTTTTTGTGTTTATGTTTATAATTTTTTCCTGTTTTTTATTGTTTTTTTTTCTCTTGTTTTGATTAGGATATTCTTTGGGGATGTGATCGTGGCGTCAATGCGCCGTGTCGTCAAATGGTTGCAACGGAAGACCAGCGCTGGCCCTGCCGGCATTTAACGCTGAGTTGCGACCATTTCGTGGCAATTAATGTTTCGGGTTGTATAAGTTATTGTATATTATGTGTTTTGTAATTGTCATGAATAAACCTTTCATTCATTCATTCATTTTGTCGGCGAAGGTCATTATTCTCTAGAATCACGTTGTCAAGTTCGTTTTGAGTGCTTTCCAGCTCCGCCGTAAGTGTACCTATGGTGTCTTTCATTTCTAGGATGGCAGAAGCATAATTGACAGAATCATCAACACTTCTTGACAATTTATTGGGCGATAAAAAGGACTTATTAGAGGTGTCATTCTCAGTCAGAATATGAGAGTCCAAGTCCATAGTTTGAGAGCAAGTAGGGTGCTCAGTACTGTTTGTAGGAAGGTTAACATCAATTTCCCTCTGTTTAGGGCTCGGAGATAATTTACCGATTTGCTGTAGTTTTTTTATTTCTGTTGGGACTGATTGTTTTTTTCCTGGTGCCGGACGTACAGGAGTTTTTGGTAATTGTTTATCTTTATTCTGTTTCTCTACGCATGGTATATATTTCCATTTTTTTTTTGCATCTAGGCTCTTTAAACGATGCAATTTTTCAGATACACCTGCACTCGTCATCTGCACAGTCGTACTCGTATCGGTTTTTGCATTCAATGCATATTATTGTGCCTTTGACGTCCACAATCGAATTACATTTATGACACGCATAGATATAAAATGGCGCTTGTCGCTTAAAGATAAACGAAGTGCGCAAAAGAGAAACCAACACGTATATGAACATTCCACGAGTGCAAAAGAGACACACGATCATTTTGAAGGAGTGACAGCTTTTGAATTTGGGTAGTCAGCTTACGTACCCACGTCGTGACAGCTCATATTTTAGCGTGGAAAATATAAAACAATCGTGAATAAAATAACTTGGGATGAAAAAGGAGAAACATGGTGTCGTGTTGTGTTCCAGATTGGACTATTAATCATAGGAAAAACCCAAGTAATTATTCATTTCACAGGTTTACATGATATTCCGATCGATGTCTTTGAAACAATATTTTGTCATATTAGCAAAATAAATCGTGTAAGTATTTACTAGATACTATTAATTATTAGTGTTTCGTATACTGTGTGCTAATATTTTATCATAATAGTTAATATTCATGATTATTTTGTGTAAAAACCGAAACATTTATTCTACGCTAGGGATTGACAAAACGTTTTAGGGACTTATATCGATAACTGTTCGATATGAACATTATAATTATGGCTTCAAAAAAATCCAATGCATAAATAAATATTATATTCACATTACGCCATTACGTAAGACGATTAAATTAGAACCGGAATTCGCTACCATAGTCAAAAAGCAGCGGAAAACGGAAATCGGGCTGAATATTGTATATGGGCTCCATACAAAAATTCAGCTCCCGTAAAGAAATTTCCGACTTTTATGCTGCGGCTGATTTTTATTTATGATAGCTGGATTCCGCTCAAGTGTGTGCCGCGCCTAAAAGCGACTAGTCAAACGATTAGAACGAGATAAAAATATAGTTGGAATGAGAGGTCAGCTGTCAAAATGGTCATGCGATCAATCGAATGCGCTTTCGACCGGCGACTTGAAATTCCGTTTTCCGTTGTATGAAATATTTGAAATTATTTTAGGAAATAATCTTGTTCACTTAATATTTTTAATTTAATAATAAATAATTTTGTTTATTTAAATATTTTTAATACTAAAGAATATATTATTTGCTTAGAAAAAGCATACTAGTTATTAACTATTTAATTAGGTAATGTAATAATATTAGTCGAACGTCGGTCTGTAGTGTGAGAGAGCCAACTGGCGGAAAAATATTCGGAGGGCCGACCGAATGGGAAGAGGCACGGAGAAAGAAGAATAATATTAGTCGAAAATGTGCGTGAAATTTAACGTCAAGTTGGTAGTGGGGATGTCAACTGACGTCATAGTGTAAACAGCTATTAGACATGGCAATTTGTAGGGCCCAACCTGTTGTGTACCCTGCCTCCCCCTCACCCTCCTTCAGATCCCTACGGGCCCTACCTCCTATTACACCTCCCAACACAACAGGTTGGGCCCTACAAATTGCCATGTCTAATAGCCGTTTTACTACTTTGACTAAGGTAGAATCTATAATCCAGCGGAGTGATTTGACAGAACTTTAAATACATTTGACAACCGCTTTGTGTGCAGAGAGCTGTCAAATCACTCCACTGAATTATTAATTCTACCTTAGTCGCTTACGTCTGTAGAGGCCTTTAGAACGTATCGATAAGAAAGTCAAATACCGATAGATAATTAACCTGTTGTATTTGGCATCACTATTTTACGCTCACATAGACAATTTAGACACATACATGGATTTCATTTTTTTGCCACACTTTTGATCGTTGACAAGCATTCTTTGTCATCCCATTTCTCTGATGGCACGTGACCGGTGTCGCCATCTTTTGGCCACTTGAGGCATTCCTAGTAGTTCCCTTTGACGCCATCGTTAACCTAGAGCTAGCAACATTAAAATTGTAACTTTGCGTGGATTGGAACGAATCTGTCAGTTGTCAGTGTCAGAACTGTCAGTGTCTAATAACCTTCCAATCAGCTGTGGCCTGTTCCGTTAGTAATTACCGAAAATTAACGAGTAGCTTGACGAGATGTAACGGTTACGAGATGAATCTTACCAGCATCTCCGCTTGTTATTTCGTGTCGCCCTGTGCCGGTTTTATACGAATATTAGCCAAGCAGTGTCTTCTTACATTGCCGGATACACAACCACTAATATTTTAACATGTGAGAGAGAGAATATTATTACTGGCCCGGCATTGATAACGACGTAAAGAAATTCGTGGGTCGGTGTGATCAATGCCAACGTAATAAGTATTCACTATCAGTAAAAGAACCCATGTCGCTGACCACCACAGCTGAAACATCTTTCCAAAAAAATTACCAAGATTTAGTGGGACCCTTAGAAATGGACGATAATATACATAGGTACACATACATACTTACAATTCAATGCGAACTCACTAAATACATTGAGGCGATTCCCTTATATACAAAACAGGCAGCAGAGGTTGCTAAGGCACTGGATTGTAATTGTATCCTTACATATGGAGTATTCAAGGAGATAGCTTAGATCGAGGTCAAGAATTCATGTCAACCATATTCGAAGAAACATGTACGTTGCTAGAGATCAAAAAGTTGTCCTCGACAGCTTATCACCATCAGTCCATTGGCCCTCTTGAGGTAACCCATAAAAAACATTTCAAGTCTTTTCTCCGGATACAAACCGAAAATCACCCAGAAACCTGGGGCCAGTGGCTGCCCTTTTGGTGTTTTGGTTATAATACGACAGTACACACTGAAACGAAGTTTACCCCTTACGAACTAGTTTTTGGGAAAATATGCTCACTTCCTAGTAATATTACAACAAACGTTGACCCCCTTTACAATATTGACAATTATCCTTGTGAGTTAAAATATCGTTTACAATTGTCACAAAGAGAAGCACGAGAAAACCTTATAAAAAGTAAGATTATCAGAAAGAAACCATATGATACATATATAAACCCCATAAATTATAAGGCAGGCCATTTAGTGTTAGTAAAAATTAAACAGGTACAAAATTGGACGCGTTGTATTCCGGACAATTTAAAGTTGTAAAAGATATATCTCCAAATGTCCAGATAATCAAAGATGGCAAACTTGACATTATACACTAAAATCGTACCAAGATGTATCGTGGTTAACTTAGATAATAAAATAAATAGAAAGAATATAAAATAAAAGTTACAATCTTTAGGTTACTTAACATTAAGTATAACTATGTACTTAGAAAAAAAACTGCAGTTGTTTTTTTTTCCCGATGGGAGGTGTAGTGGTAAGATATTTACTCATTGTATACTCAACTTATGTACTCTATAAAATCGTGTTTAGCACCAAATACAGGTCAGTTCGAGCCTAGTATTCGTTTGATTTAAAGCTTTCCTAACGCCCTCCGTACAACAGTTCCCATTTAAAAAAAAGCAAATTAGTAAAAGCAAGTTTTTCGTTTTGTTTTTTTACAAATTTTTGTATTGTTTCTTACTTTAACTTTTTATTCTTTTTGTACACAAAACTAGCCCAGTCGCCGCGGTAGGCAGGTTAGGTACTTATGATACTTCTCTGTAGCCGTCGCGATGCTCCGGCACGATGCTGAAGAGAGTTTCAAAGGGCCACCACCGTCTGTGTCGTAGAACGGGTACGCCGCCACGCCTGATGTGGTAATGGTGGAGGGATTGTTCGAAGAGAAACAACGGGTTCACTTGACACGTATATTTAACTCGACTTAACCTAAAATACAACTTGTATGACACTGGGTCCTTAACAAAACGTTCGCGCACCGCGTTTTAGTATTACCGCTCGCGAAAGGAAAACTAGGCACTCAGCCTTAGAGACAGCACGTCCATACGTGACAGCCGCTCAGTGAACAGAGAGATGACTGGCGGAGTAAATGGACCAGCGGATGCATTCACTCAACCATTCATTGATTAGACTTGAATGCATTTCAATAGAGGTCGCTGATTTGCGTGACATTCCTTTCCGCTCCAGGGAAGAGGTGAGCTGAAGACCTGAAGTTTACATCGCTACGATCTAGCATATACAAGAGATATGAAAATAAACAATTATTAACAATAATAATGTTACATGAGTTGTCTACAGCATAAGTAATCTGTGACCATGCACTTGCAATCAATAACATTCCAACAAAATATCAAAATATGAATCATGAAATTTAACAACAATGGTAAGCTACTTACTAAGTTAGTTACATGGTTTCCCAAGGAAACAGTGGTGCATAGTTCACGATAATTTGTACTAATTGCTACAATTTAAACCAAATTTATAATTGTCAATTTACAAGAGCTACTCAAATAATTATGTAGGGACACATTGTAACAAGAATGCTGACATCGCATTCTAGATGCGAGCCGCGAGGCGCGAGCCTCGGCAGTTGTCCCCCGCCTTGCCACTTGCCCGGTAGTTCCCAAACGTACTACGTAATGCGTAGTGTACTTTAACGTTTTTGCTAAATTTACTGATATAATTGTCCTTCAGTGATAAACTTGGTTTATGCAGTAATTGTGGAATATTTAATAAACTTTTCTTGTGTTATTAAGTGACTTTAAATTGACATTCCAACCTTCTGATCCCGGAGGATAGGTAGTGATAATAGGCACCTACAATTGGTGATCCCGACAACGCAGCACACAAAGACTATAAACTGACAGTGTAGTGAAAGACAATTTTAAAGACTGTGTTTACCGAACAGATTTTGTTTTTTTTTTCCTTTATCCGCGTATTTGGGGCAACTCACTTTGCGGGAACTAGCCGGGGCAGGGAAATTAAGTCTGTAACACTTTAGTTTGAGGGTGTCAATTTGTAGGTTTATATATGTAAGTTAGATGGTGTTTGTGTATGTTAGGAACTAAGAGATTTCCAGCGGACAGTTGGTATTTGTAGTGGTAAGTTGTTTGTTTATAGATAGGTATTGACCATCTACATTGAATATGTTGTGGATCGAAGGCTTAAAGACGTGAAAGATCGCAAGTACTTACATTGTAGTCTGGTCGTTTGCTGTATTTGAAAATTCCATTGTTTTGCATGTACTCGCTCCTATAATCATGGATGTGAGGTGCACTTCGTATTTGTCGTATAATACACACATTCTTTATATACTTTCACTTGATGTTCAGGACCATTTTCAATAGGAATTAATTTTTTTTTTTGATATTTGGCCTCTGGCCCATCGGCTGTGTTTTGACGTATCTGTCATAGGTGACAGCTTAAGCGCTGTTCGAGCCAGTAGTTTCACTGCGTCGAAGCGGCGTCATTCAATGAGTGATATCTTTCGTAAATAGTTGAATTTAAATTTTTACCTTTTAAATGGTTTAACTTATTTTAATTATTCGTATTTTTTTAATAAGAGAATTTATGTGCACATAGTTCAAGTGTGTGTTTCATTCAAAGGTTTCATTCAAAATCTTACATTCGCTGGGAATGGAGATTATGTGAAAGGAGATAATTTAATATAATGGTGAGGATTTTGGGTTACGAAATGTCGTCGGTCCGTATTTGGATCAGTGAATAATCATATTTTGGTTTTGTTGTTTTAGCCTCGTTAGGCGTGGTAGCATTTTTGCTCGCCGAACAAATGTCGGACCACGAGCGGACATAACCCATGTTTGGTAAGTTATTTTCGTGATTTATATTATAAGTAAAGGATTGTGTAGGGAGTGGCTTTATTCATATTTCATAACCTAAAATATCTCTTTTGTCCTAAACAGCAGTCTCGGGCATGTCTTTGTCGGCCTAACCTCTACGGGTCCGCCACATGGCGCGTCACAGGCGCAATTAAAAGAAAACTAAAAGAAAACTAACAAGAAGAATAACAGTTAATTCTGGTAAGTGGATTACAAGGCATCTTGTTTATCTTGGGCCTTATTGTGGAAGAAATTAGAAATTAATTAATGTTTGAAAGATTTGATTTATAACTGGAATATTTTAATTCCAGGGTTTTTTATTTCGGTTCCGGAATCGACCCATAGCGGATCACACCGGAATGGTAGGATGTGCCCCAGTCTTCCGGGGTCATCCTTGGTTCCAGGAACACTATCAGTTTAAAGAAATGTAGGGGAAATATCCATAGCTTTATTGCGAAAGACTGTAAGTCAATTTTCAGTTCATTATAACGAACCGTCCTTGTTTGAGCGTTGTGTTTCCTTCGTGAACACACCATGTAAAAGATATACCTTCATAATATGAAGATGGGTTAGCAGGTAGTTGATGCAACGCCTGCCTCCATACAACATATATTTAATAGGTAATAAGGGGTATTAAGAAAGGAGAGGAGCGCTACCTTTTGTTAGGTTGTATATTAAGTAATTTTGTTAAACATTTAGAATTTTTGACATGGTTATAGCCGATGATCATTTTTGGTTAAACACCAGGTATTTGAACTGTCTTTATGATTCAGGAGAGATGTGAATGCTAAATTTTTAGTTCCCTAAGGATAGTACTAATTACTGTCTGAGCATAATAAATAAAAATAAGTTGTGTAATGGTTTGTTTTATTTGAACATGTCATACGATTGTCGAGGGTCTAGGATCTAGGGCGTCCTAATTTAAATACTGGACCTATACGCCTTGCTCCAAGGGAGGCCTACCCGCGACCTTGTTAAAGTTTCATTTTTAGCCGTGAGCACTTTTTAATATTTTTTGTAGTAGGGGATAATTGGGGGTTCTAGACCAATTTTCTGAGGTTTGTGGTAAATTAATTTACCAACCATTCTCTATTATTTAAACTCTCGTCGCACCCTCAGTAATCACTGTCCCAAGGATTACAGTAGCGTACCCAACGTTTGGCCTTTTGGAGTATGACATTTTCAAATAACAATTAAAATAATATTTTTAAATTTAAGTTTACTTTTAAAGAGATGCGTATTGATGTTTGAACTTCGTGTATGTAAAACTTAAACAATGACGGTTAAACTAATAAATTTACCCTAACCATAAAACTTTTACTTATATCTTTTCAAAGGAAATATTTTCCGGATAAACGAGTTAAAATTTAAGATCTTATAAAATCTTAATTTCACTTTTATCTTATTCTGATACGACACATAAATAGTTAACATGGATTTTCTTAAGGCTGGGTGCAAACTTGCACACTTACACAAGGACGAAATTACACATGAATTGGCGATTCGCCAACTTCCGGTGAATCCAGCAGCACGCAGGCCCAGTTTGTGTCAAGCGTTGAAGCAAACAGCTGATCTCGCTAAACAGGGTAGTTTAAAGTTACAGGACCTCGTTTTAAATGATCCTGATACTGAATTAGAGATTTGTCAACGTAAGGTTTGTGTTCTTGAGGTGGAATCGGAAATGACTGAAGATTTATCTGCGTCTGCTATAGATAGATTGTCGTCTAGGTGCAAATATCTTTTGTGTCATCTTGCGCGTTTTCAACAGGAATCCGAGGTGGTCCAACTGTTGAAAGCTAAGCTTAATAATATAATGGAACGCTTTCAGGTGCAGAGTCCTTCAGCATCGTCAGGTTCGGATGATGAGGACCGCGTTCCTAATGATATGAGAGTAATTAGGGAGATAGTTTATAAACCGGAGAAGACATTTAATATAAATTCGTTAAATTTAAAATTTAAAGGTGACACCTGCGTGCGTACATTTTTGTCGCGGCTTGAGGAGTTGAGAGACGCCAGAAGGATTTCAGAGACAAGGATATATCGTGGTTTTCCCGAGATTCTTGAAGGTCCGGCGTTGTCATGGTTTAGATCACAACGTTCTAAGCTTTTGTAGTACCAGGAAGTTACCAAAGCTTTGAGGGAGGAGTTCGATATTCCGGATTTGGATCATCAGTTGTTGCAGGAGATCAGGGCTAGGACACAGGGTATGTACGAGCGACTTACCAAAGAGGTTCCTGAGCAGGAGAAACTGGACACTATGATGAGGAACATCCGTCCCGAGTATTCAAAGGATTTGGCGCTGCATGATGTTCAGTCTATTCAGCATTTGAAAACACTCTGTAAGCGCATTGAGCTGGCCCAAATTAAGGCTCAGCAATTTCATGAACCGGTTTTACCTAACAAGTCAGGAGGTTCTTTTTCGAGTATTCCTCAAAATAAGGTAGAATATTGACGGGGGTCGTACCCCTCGCGCTCACCTAACTCTTCTAAGGCTTTTGTAGCTGCTGCAGCTCAAATCCCTTCCAATTTGAAATATTTTCGTTGTGGTAGGGTCAACCATTCCACTAAAACTTGTAGGGTCTCTCATGAGATCGTTTGTTACAGATGTGGGGAAAAAGGAGTTCGTACTCCTGAGTGTACAAAATGTAACCCCGACTTAAAAAACTAAATAAGTTTGTCTTTTCTAATAAAAACAACTATAAACCTTCTGCTCCCTTTCACGCAAAAAAGACAATTTTCTTTAATCCTCCAGAGGGAGATGACGGAGTTTATGCTCTTTTGATTAGTCTAAATTTTAGGGCTTTGTTGGATTCAGGTGCCAGTACGAGTTTTCTAGGGAAAGGTAGCCATCTTGTATTTGCTACGGGTGGCATTGCTATTCAAAAGCACCAAAAACCTATTCTGATTCGAGTAGCCAATAATAACCGTCTGTTATGTACGGAATATATGGTTCTGTATAAACTATAGAGGCGAAGTAAAATTAATACACTTTGATATTCATCCACAAATCGCCCAACCTATGGTGTTAGGTTTGAACTTTTGGAGGGCATATAATTTAGCCCCAGGACTTATTACTAATTTACCTAAGGGTGATGAACATCACTTAGCTAGCCTAGACTTATCGCTTTCCGATACGGGTTTAATTACTTATGAGTCTTTATCTCAAGAGCAGAAATCTCAATTGGAAGCTGCTAAAACTCTTTACGACCAAATCGACACAGATAAAGTTGGTTTAGGAAAAAGACATTTGATAGAGCATATTATAGATACTGGAGGTTCTCCTCCTATCAAACAAAAATATTATCGTCTTACTCCTATTAAGCAGGCTGTTTTGGAAAAAGAGGTAGACCGTATGTTAAAAGCGGGAATAGTAGAACCATCTCACTCTCCTTGGAATTCTCCTGTAGTCATGGTGGAGAAATCCAACGGTGACATGAGACTATGTTTAGATAGTAGGAAAATGAATTCGATTTCGAAATCTGACGCGTACCCAGTCCCATACGTACACTACATTCTTGATAATCTGCGTAATGCAAAATTCCTTACGTCTCTCGACCTAAGCGCTGCATATCATCAGATTCCACTAAGTGAAGAGTCTAAAGAGAAAACAAGTTTCACTGTACCCGGTAATGGTTTATACCACTATAATAGAATGTGTTTTGGTTTGGTAGGAGCTTCTGCTACTATGCAATGTTTGATGGATACTCTCTATACCGCGGAATTTGATAACAAAGTGTTCTGTTACATCGACGATATAATTATTTGTACTTCAGAGTTTGATGAGCATGTTCGCTTATTAAAAGCTGTCTTTGATAAATTTAAGTCTGCAAACTTAACTATAAACATGGAAAAATCATTATTTTGCAGAAGCGAACTTAGATATCTCGGATATCTAGTAGACAGACATGGTCTTAGAACCGATCCGTCGAAAATTGAAGTAATTTTGGATTATCCTATACCGGAAGATGCCAAAGCGATTAAACGTTTTATTGGTATGTGCGGTTGGTATCGCCGTTGCATAAATAATTTCTCTAAAATAGCTAGGCCGTTATCTAGGTTAACTAGCAAAAAAGTTAAATTCGTCTGGACTAACGAAGCTAACGATTCTTTTAATTTACTTAAGTCTGCTCTAGTATCAGCACCCATTTTGAAATGCCCTAACTTTAATGAAGCTTTTTACATTCATACTGACGCATCTTCGTATGCAATCGGAGCAGTTTTAACTAAAAAATTTGACGGTGTAGATCATCCCATCGCTTATTGCAGTCGTACACTGAACAAGCCTGAAACTAATTACTCGGCGACCGAACGTGAACTTTTGGCTGTTATATACGGGTTAGAACAATATCGAGCTTACGTAGAGGGTAGGAAGTGCTATATTGTAACAGACCATGCTTCTTTGAAATGGTTCTCTAATTTGAAAAATCCAACTGGTCGTTTAAACCGGTGGCCATGCAGACTAAGTCAATTCAATGTTGAAATTATTTATAGAAAGGAAAGAACATGTCATACCTGACTGTCTTTCCCGTATTCATCTCGGAGCTGTTGATATTTCAACCTCCCAAGATCCGTGGTATGTTGATCTATATAAGAAGGTCTCAGAGAAGCCCTCTCTGTTTCCCAACTTTAAAATAGAGAACGACAAACTCTACCGTTACTCTAAGAATAAATATCGCCTGACCGACTACGAGGAGCGGAAAGAGGTTCTGAATAAGTACCATGATGATCCTACCGCCGGACACTTTGGGGTGGCTAAGACTCATTCTAAAATAGCTGATATTTATTATTGGCCCACTCTTTTCCAAGATGTAAAAGAATATGTAGATTCTTGTGAAATATGCAGGACTTATAAGCCTGTAAATTTAGCTCGATCTGGTCTTATGGGTTCTCCCAGACGTGTATCGTCACCAGGCGAAGCAATTTCTTGTGACATTTTAGGTCCATTCCCTCCTTCTTATTTGAGAAATCAGTACCTCTTTGTGTGTACTGATTATTTCAGTAAATATGTTACTTTATTTCCCCTGCGCACTATAACTGCGAAGGCAATAATTAAGTGTATGGAAAAAGGAATGTTTCTGGTACCCAAATATATTTTCTGCGACAATGGTGCGCAATTTACTTCAAAAGACTTTCGAGACCTAATGGTTAAATATAGTGTCCCACATGTCTTCTATAACCCTAGATATCATCCTCAGACTAACTAAACAGAACGCGTGAACCGCGAACTGGTAAGAACCATTGCATCATACGTACGTTCTGATCACCGTAACTGGGATAAGAACATAGCGGAGATCCAATGCGCTCTCAATACCGCCAGACACGAGGTCACTAAAAACACACCGTACTTCTTGACACATGGTCGTCAAATGATTCTAGAAGGTTCTCTTTATAATGACGAAGGTCCCATCGATCAAAGCGCTCTACATCTGGATACCAGTGGTGCTTTTTCTGAAAAGCTTAAAGAGCTCAAATCTGTATTCCAGAAAGTACATAACTCGTTGATTGCCTCCCATGAACGTAATGCTCGTTATTATAACATGAGGAAGCGTCACGTAGAACTAGAAGAGGGGCAAATCGTCTATAAAAGATGTTTTCCATTGTTCAATGCGGCTAAGCATTTTTCTGCAAAGCTAGCACACCGTTATGACAAATGTGTCATTCACAAAAAGTTAGGACCTCTGGTCTATGCTTTAAAATCCTTAGAAGGAAAACTTCTAGGTAACTTTCATATAAAAGATATTGTCCGACCTGGCGAAGTCGAACCATCATCGTAATGGAACCGCCTTACGCCCTCGTGACATCTTTTATTTTCCTTTAAGGAATATAAACCTTAAAGATTATATTTACCTTACTTTTGGTACCGGATGCATACGGACAAACCCACAGTGTTTTATGGAAGCCAAAAAAGTGACATCCCCATTTTATTACAAATTACTATAGTCTAGAGCATTACGAATGCGAGACTAAAACTCCAATGTTTCTAATATGTTTAGTTATTGAGACATAAATTTTTGAAAAACTTGTTTCTGATGCTCAGAAATTACGAAAAATAGAAATAATTGAAAAGATATTGCATGGCCTGTTTGTTTCGCCAAGGTGTTCGACAAAACATTCAAAGACATACATTTAAGAGTAATCACTACCTTCTAGATACATTTGTTACAAAGATATTAATTGTTTTATTAATTTTGGTTTTTATTTTTTTTCTTCCATGTCCCGCCGTAGTAGGTCGCAATATTGGTATGAGAGCTTCATTACTATGTCTTCTATCTATTCTATTTTTTACAAGACCTAATTCCGTGGAACATTGAAGTTATCACCTAAACACTTTATATCCGGGTTACCCGGCCTCTAGGGTTGACACTTTGGTATTTTGAATTTTATACGCCGTTGTTTCCGGGATATCTATAATTCTTGGTTTTGATAATAGTTTCGAGTACATATGCAAAGAACTAGCCTAAAAATATGTTATAAATTTCGAATGGTGTCTTACGACAGTGACTATACATAAACTTTTGGTCCATGGAGCTGCGATAATACGAAACTCGTCTGTTCCAATTGGAATGCTCTCCGAGCAATCATCAGAATCTCGTAATAAATATTGGCGTCACGGTAGAGAACACCAGCATACCCGCAAATCAGATCGAACGAAAACCATGTCTGATTTGTTTCATAGAGCGTTAGTCTCATCAGACCCAATAATTTAGGAACAACAGATGTAGCAACGACAAAAAATATTAAAAAACGTCTCCTACCATCTGCCGCAATAGCATTATTGAAAGCACGACAGGATTGCTTTTATATCGCCATCGGATGAAAACATAACACCATCATCAGAGTTATGTCCAGACGACAGCTATTCTGAGGTGCAGGATGGGGAGAGAGCCTGGAAGTAGAATATTGTTGCTTGGAAGTTGATAATTTTGTAGTAATTCATGTTTTAGAAAAAATATTTGCGACATTGGCGATACATAATAGATATTTAGCCGTTTATTCCAAAAAAAACACATAATTGTAGTATACGGCTTTAACCGGTTATTTTTCTACCATAACCGATCGAATACCCGGCTTTGAAAATTTACCTGTTATTGCATTCCCTATACAGGATGTAACAAAAATACTGATGATCCGTTTAAGGGCATAATGGTATTGTATCACGACTAAGAAAAAATTGTAGAAATATTTTACACGAACAAAAATGTTTTTTTTTTATGGGACACGTAGTCCCAGCCAACCCTCCATACAAAAGATTTTTTTTTCACTCGAAAAATTTTTTTTTAAGTTTTTCATAATTAGAATACGATACCAATTATGCCCTTAAAAGAATCACCAGTATTTTTTGTTACATCCTGTATACTGTATTTATTTTATATCCAGTTAAATCCGGATATTGGTAGTGGCAGCCCTGACTGCAAATTTTAATCGACTGTAGATTCAATCTTCCAGGGAATTAGATCTTGTAAAAAATAGGGTAGATAAAAGACATAACAATGAAGCTGTCTTACAAATATCGCGATCTACTACGGTGGAATATGGAAGAAAGGTTATCACTGATAACCTTGGTTTATGCAGTAATTGAGGAACATTTAATAAACTTTATCTACACTCACATTGTAAGTCTTCTAAAACGTGTTCGAAAACGGTTGGCAATGGCTAGCATTACCACAACCGATTTTACTATGATAAGCTTTTTATCTAGGGCAGTAACGTAATTTTAACTTTACATGCTCATATATTGATACGTTGTGAGTTTCAAATTCCGAACATCGAATTTGATAACATAATGTAAATCCTGTCTTCCTTCCCAACCACCAGCACGCCCCGCGCGACCGCCGGTACCATAGAGTTGGCCATGGCGGTGCAATGGCGGTCATTCTTTAGTTTCTGAACACTTCCTTTAGGATATATAATATGTGTGTAGATAAAACAGTGTATGCAACTGTACGTGATTAGGTCTTAAAACACTCGTGTGATCTTATTATGAAACTCACCTGCGGCTCGTTTCATAAAACCACACTCGTATTTTAAGGACCCTTATTACGTAACAGTTACATAAACTACTATTTCTTGTGTTATTCAGTGACTTTAAATTGACATTCCAACCTTCTGATCCCGGAGTTTAGGTAGTGATATTTGGCACCTACTATTAAATCTCCATAGGTAATTTACATAACTTGACAACGGGGCGGACAAGTTCGCCTATCTGTGTTTTCAGTTTTACAGACCTGACGACTCCGTCGGAGCCTTTGAAAACCTGGATGACCCTACCTCGGCGCCATTGTAGAGGCTGGTCATTTTCGTCTTTGATTAAGACTAAATCATTTAATGCTACATTAGGTATATGTCTGTTCCATTTGTTACGAGCTTGCAAATTATTTAAATATTCTAAGTGATACCTAGTCCAAAATTTTTGAGTAACAACCTGAATCAATTGAAAATGCGACAGCCGTGACATATTCGTGTCCTTTCAGGAAGGTTCAGGTAATGAAACTAAAGGTTGACCTATCAAAAAATGACTTGGGCTGAGAACTTCCAGATCACAAGGATCCTCTGACATTGGAACTAGCGCTCTGGAGTTGAGGATAGCTTCCGCCTTGCAGAATACCGTCTGCAGACCTTCAAAGGTCAAGATACGGTCCCCGATCTCTCTTCTGAGCAAGTTCTTGCTACTCTTGACCGCTGCTTCCACTAGGCCAGACATGTGAGTAGCGCCGGGAGGATTGAACGCCTAGCGCCCGCGCCTTGGCGACGAAACTCATCCTCTAGGATGGTTTCGTTGTCAAGCAAGAACTGGTTAACCTCTCCGAGGTATGAGCTGGCAGATTTAAAATTGGTACCTTTATCACTCCGGACGAGGGCGAGCAGCCTACGTCGACTCACAAACCGTGTGAACGCAGCGATGAATGCCTCGGTGCTCAGCGACGAGAAGACCTCGAGGTGTACCGCCTTGGTACCTAGACATACAAAAACACACAGGTAAGCCTTAACAGATTTAGCATTTTTGAGCTGGCTACTCTTAACCAAGTAGGGGCCAGCGAAATCCGTCGCTACGCCGGAAAATGAACGCGTCGCCGTGACGTGATCCGCAGGCAGATCAGCCATTAACGGCGCCTGATCTGTCGCGTTGAATCTGAAACATGACATACAACTCCTGATGACACGTGACACCTGACGCCGTGCTGACGGAATCCAGTATCGTTGTCTAAGTATATTGATCAGGGCTCTTGTCGAAGCATGGCAATAGATCCGGTGATAGTGCTCCATCAATAATTGTGACCATCGGTGGTCCTTAGGTATAAGCATCGGGTGCTTTGCGTCAGAACGTAAGCTTGAATTACGTAGTCTGCCTTCGACTCGAATAAAATGATTTTCGTCCACGAAGACGCTCGACTTCTGAAGTGATTTGCATACCAGCTTTCCCCTTTTCAGTAAGATGACTTCATCTTGGTATGCATCCAACTGAACCTTCTTGATCCAGTGATCCGTTTCTGCACGATTTTCCTCTATTTATAGTAAGGTTCTGTTTCAGATTTCGTTGCTGCTTCGGAAAGCGAATATTCCTGCAAAATCTCAAAACGTACGACGTCACGTTTATGAGTTTACTATTCGAGCTGACTCTCGACAGTAATAAGTCCTCCCATGTCTGCTCTTCACTGGCGATATGAACCAGCTGCTTGAACCCTGGCTGCTCCGGTGACATGGTGACTGACATCGTTGGCCACTGCGACTCCTCCTTGAGTAACCATTCCGGCGACCACCACAACTTGCATTTGATGAGCCCCTTCGCTGTAGCACCTCGAGATGCGACGTTGGCCGGGGTTGTCTCACCTCGGACATAGCGCCATGTCATTGGTCGCTTCGACTGTTGAATATCCTGTACTCTGTTACATTCAAATGTCTGGAGCAGATGTGGTTTTGTGTTAATGCTACCAATCTCGATTTCATCTTCATAGGCCGCTGCGACATGATTTAAGAGTTTACAAACCATATGAGCTGCGTTCGACTCATGCTTCGGAATGGTTTGTTGAACTTTCTTCGAGACCACTCGTGTCTTAGCTAGGACTAACCGTACCATGACGTTCCCGGACGTCTCCTCTGTCCGAAGGTACACGCACGCTCCATAATCCTGCTCCGAGGCATCTCCAAACCCGTGGAGTGAGTCAGAGGCAGATCCTGGTAGCGCGACGCAACGAGGGATCTGTAATTGAGACTAATGGTTTAAATCCTGAACCAACTCGTTCCACTGAATTTCCTGAGTATCCATGAGCGGTTCATCCCACGTCATTCCATCGGTAAATAACGACTGCATGAACAGCTTGAATCTGTAGACAATCGGAGCGCAGTATCCGCACGGATCGTAAAGCCTAGATATAGTACTTAAAAAAATGCTTCGTTTCGTTACCGCCTGCCCCAAGGGTACATTGATCTGATACGACATGGTGTCGTGCACCGGGTTCCACTGTATTCCTAATACCCTTATGAGGCTCCTTTCTTCAGCGTCGAATTGACGAGGCATCTCACAATAGTCCTGTGGTAGGTCCCGGAGTAACTCATGTCATGACTCAGTTAGACGACCATTTCCTGAGCTCGTAGCCGGCACTGCTCATGAGTTCTGTGAGCTCCGATTGAAGCTGCCGAGCCTCTGTAAGTGAGTTTGCTCCAACCAAAATATCATCAATGTAGCTCTGAGGTCGTATGACGTCCGCAGCTGGAGACACTGGATGCTGAGCTTGCCAATCCACGGCTAACTGCATCAGCGTCCGGATTGCGACAAAGGAACTGGACCGTAGTCCGTAGGTATTAGTATTCAACTCGTATACCTGTATGTCCAGCGACGGGTCCTCACGCCACAGGATCAGCTGATAGCGCCTATCACTGGGGTGTATCCACGTCTGCCGGAAGATCATGCGAATGTCGGCCGTGAACACGAACTGGTGCCGTCATAAATTCAACAATATCTTTGTAATATCATTCTTTCAATGCTCCACTAAAAACGACTCTCAGCTTATCTGAATCTCGCTTGAAAATTCCGTGATGAGCTATAACGTAGTGCTCAGAGTCAAACTGGTAACTGGATTTAGACATGTGTCCTAGCGACTCATATTATCGCATGAAATCCTTATATTTCTCAGCAAAGACGGGATTCCTGGCTAGCTTCGCCTCTAACGAATGAAGTCTGCGTACAGCAATGGCCCTGGACTCACCTAGCTTAGGTCTGTCTGACAAGAAGGGCAGTCGCACCATGTATTTGCCGTCAGGCATACGTTTAGTAGTGGAAGTATACAACCTTTCACATTCCAAATGTTCCGGATGATCCGTTGGGTCTTCTGGAGGCTGCTCCACCTTCCAGAACTTCTCCAGCACCTCTTCAAGCTTGGTCGCGTGCACGCCGTAGTCTTCCACGGACGTCCCTCTCGACTGCTGCGCCGAGGTGTCCGCAGTGGACATCACCACACCAGGTACCGTAGGCCTCCACTTCTGTAATGTTCGTGAGCATCTTTGAACCAGTGAACATATAATTTAGCACATCTAGGCCGAAAATGATGTCTACATCTTGAGATTTGTCAAAATCTGGATCGGCCAGGCTGAGTTTAGATGCATCTATTTTATCTAAATGGGCCTTTAGTTAATGGTTACAGGCCGGAATATTTCCTGTAACTGTATATATGACGGTTGCAACAACGCTAATAATAGGGACTAATATTTCTACTGGCTTAAATACTAATTTAGCAATCGTACCGGGTACCTTGACCTGTTGATTACCAATTCCAACAATATTATTCCCTACGTACTGCTGATGCAAGCCTATTTTATCTGCAAATGGTTTCTTAACTATCGAGCATCCTGCGCCGGTGTCTAATAGGGCTCTAGCCATAATATAATTGCCATGGTGGCCTGACCTTACCATAACAATAGCAGTAGGGCTGACCCGGATCGATGGAATCATCATCCGAGGTTCTTGTGGTACATCAGCAGTAGCCTTATTTCAAGAACGGCGCTCAGGGCTGCCTCGAGTGCCGAAACGTAGGCGTCCTGCGCCTGGCGGGCCCTCGTTCCCACCGGAGGGCGCGGGATGTGACCAGCAGTCATCAATTGAGCTGGTTGGACCGGTCGTGGAGGAGGCGACCTAGTCTCTTCTCTCCACCTTGGCGGGCTCGTACGGGGTTGTTGAGCTCGCTGCGCCCAAGACCCTTGTGGCGGGGTCGACGCCCTGTTTCGCGGCGGGGACCTACGCTGTGGTGGTGTACTTACCCTCCTGGTGGGTGGGACCGGGGTTCGCTCATGGACCCGGTGCACCTGTTCAGCGGCTCCCGCTCCCTCCCTGCACAACAACGAGCTATGCGACCCTGATTGGCAGGCACTGCACCAATTACGAGCCATACACTCTCTCGCGTAATGAGAGTGAAGGCATTTAAAGCATGCACCATTCTTTCTGACCCAGGTTTTCCTCTCCGAAACAGCCAGACTCGCGAAGGATGGACATGTGTATATAGAGTGTGCACTACTGGAACAGTAAACAGTACTAAACAACTAAATACGACCACTCAGAAACCGGCTGCTTCAACTTTTCTAGGGCCTGGATCGACTCGCGTAGAGGATCATAAAACTGTGTTCGTAAATTTATATTCGTACCCCCGACATTGGGCAGCTTGACTTTCCGCGCAATGAAGGTGTCCTCAAGCTGTCGGGAGTTGTGGTACCTTTTCTTACAAATACTTCACAGCGCCACGCTTATTTTCAATTAATCACCTATTTGTAAGTATTTACTAACCAATTCAAGCTAAATTCTACCAATTTAATCTAATCCTAAGTAACTTCACGTAATATTGGTTGAGACAATCCAAATCTATTACAATACAACTTGACGTTTGGCTATGACGTTTGTCAAGTTAAGTTCAATGTCACAGACAAGTAACGTCTTTAAGATGGCCGCCACGACGCGACGTTCACTCGTTCATACCGTTCAGTTCGTTCACTCAGCAACGGAACCGGTAAACGTCAACCGGATGTAGTACCTCACTATGGTGACCTCCAAATGTCCCCACAATGACACGTTTCACGTTGGTCGAAATGTCTATTAAACCGAATTTATTCCGCAATCTTGCACAAATCACGGGTTTTTATTTTATATTTTCCCAAATCACGGGTTTTCTTCTATCGTGCGATTGTTCCCTCTCATGGGTCGCACCAAAAATGTACACAAAACTAGCCTAGTCACCGCGGTAGGCAGGTTAGGTACTAATGATACTTCTCTGTAGCCGTCGCGACGCTCCGGCACGATGCTGAAGAGAGTTTCAAAGGGCCACCACCGTCTGTGTCGTAGACGGGTACGCCGCCACGCCTGCTGTGGTAATGGCGGAAGGATTGTTCGAAGAGAAACAACGGGTTCACTTGACACGTATATTTAACTCGACTTAACCTAAAATACAACTTGTATGACAAGGTCCTTAACAAAACGTTCGCACACCGCGTTTTAGTATTACCGCTCGCGACGCGGATTAAACCTTTATCAAGTCTTCGAGGATCGGCGGCGACCTCGGGAAAGGAAAACTAGGCACTCAGCCTTAGAGACGGCACGTCCATACGTGACGGCCGCTCGGTGAACAGAGGCGACTGGCGGAGTGAATGGACCAGCGGATGCATTCACTCAACCATTCATTAATTAGACTTGAATGCATTTCAACTAGAGGTCGCTGATTTGCGTGAACACTTTTATTTCATAATTTTTAGTGATATGTACATTACCTACTTCGTTTATTTTTACACAATCAATATATACTTAAAATATAAAATGTATATGCTATCCTTTTTAATAGAAACCACCTATACGATCATCGATCATATTGATCATTGGTTTCGGACATCAAGCTCTATAAATGGAGTACGCTTCGCCTCGTCTAACCAAACAAAAAAGTCTGCCAAAATCTGAGGGGGGCGAGGTAGCACACATATAAAATCTGTGCACACATATGCAAAACTATCTCTCATTTCTACGCACCTATACTAAAGAAAAACAACAACACTGATTTAAATTGTCACACTGATGCAAATAGTCCTAATAAAAAGCAAGTGCGTACACGATATACTACTATGGTTGTAGATGTAATCGAATCGAAATAATGGAGCCGGATTGCTAGAGAATATCGATATCGATAATTTTTTTCGAGATGTCGTAGATGGCGCCACTTTACTTTATACGTATAGAATCATCTCGTCAATTTACCGAAATGGAATATATACCTACTAAGACGTTGGTGAGCTTCGTTACCAACAACAACAATAGCCATCTTCAACCGTGGGAATGGCATAATAAATAATTAAGAAGATGAATTTGAAAAAAAAAATCCCAAAGAAAATTCGTATTCCCAAACATCTCGTGTGAAGTAAGCCTGTCAAAAACTAATAACAATATTTTTTGTGGTTATTATATCATTATGGTATCAGGTGAACTCTATCATATGACGGGGCTACGCTATTATTTTTATTATGATATGGGACTAAATGCTGGTGCATGAAGTTAGCAAATTACCATTAAAAAAACAATTGTTTTGGTAAAAACGACAGAACTCTTCATGAAACCTTTCAGGACACACTATAGTGCACTTTACAACTATAGTGCTAAAAAAACTATTATATAAAAAGTAATCTGACTAATCTGTTAAAATTTGATATGCTCACTTCACGGACATACGATCAAAGAATCATTATGGAGTTTCGCGCATCTCCGCTGCGGAACCGATACCGCGGCACCGCTACAAAAATTCGCCGAGTTATCCGTGGAATTGAGCGTGAAACAATAGCTAATCCGACTGCTCTATGACCTAGGCGCATATATACTATCGCGCTATCTCTGCCACGCATGGTTTCGCGATCGATCCGCTAGTCTACGGTCACATCTCTGCATTATTTCAGCAAGGAGATGTGAACTCGGACTAGCGGACCGGACGCGAAACCACGCGCGGAAACGCTACGTATTATTCCGGCTTTATACAGCTACAACTCGGCGAAAACGTGTTGCGGGGCCTCTAAGGGATTCTGCCCTAGGGATGTGCAAACCTATTAGGAAACAAAAATACTGAGAACTAGTATTAAAAATACTTTAATATTTTTACACAAATTGGCAGATAATCGTACATATTTTGAATGATCGTTTCTTTTTAAACTGAATAAGTGTAACTCTTTTCAGGGTTCCGTACTTCGAAAGAAAAAATGGAACCCTTATAGGATCACTTTGTTCTCCGTCCGTCCATCCGTCCGTCCCTGCGTCCGTCCCTCCGTCCATCCGTCCGTCCATCCGTTCGTCCCTCCGTCCGTCCGTCCTTCCGTCCATCTGTCAAGACCCTTTTTCTCAGGAACACGTGGAGGTATCAAGCTGAAATTTATACCAAATACTCAAGTCTACTGTGCCTTGGAACTGTAAAAAAATCAAACATCTAAGCCAACGCAAACAAAAGATACAGTTGTTTATGCCGCAAATTTTCGAAACTCGCAAGGGAATCAAAACCTACAGGGTACTTCCCGTGAAATCAGAATCTTGAAATTTGGTACGAAGCAACGACTATACAGATACAGGAAAAGTTGCAAAAACCGTAAATTTTTACTCACATCATATAATAAAAATATTTTTAACAATGTTAAAGTCACTACCCCTATATACCTACAGGTTTGTACGGAACCCTCGGTGCACGAGTCCAACTCGCACTTGGCCGGTTTTTTATTTATATTATGTTTTATTTATAAATATTTCACCTCAATGTAATACCTGTTTCGCGTATTTTGCTTGGAGAGGCGACAAAACAAAGAATTTTAAAGATTAAAATGATGCTTTTAGCATAAAAAACTACTGCTGCTGGTAAAACTGCTGGTACGTAATAGTAGTTTATGCAACAGTTGTATAAGAGGGGTCAAAAAAGGTGAGTGGCGTGGGTAACAATTTGAGCCGTAGGCGAAAATTGTTAAGAAAAACGCCACGAACATTTTTTTACCTACTTATACGACGTTGCATACAATACTTTTTCTACGACTAAGTAATGTAAATAAAACACAAAATTAAACAATACATTTTATTTATTTATAAAAATGCAGGTGTAGGTTTTGGATACTATTATTTGATATTGTTATGGAAGGAATGCTGGTTGAAGCTGCTGTGTTTATACGGATATCTGAATGTTGTTGAATTATTTGGGATAAAGTTGGTATTGGTTCATTGCTCTGCACGTCAGTTTCAGGAGTTAAAGTGGGAATACTATTACTATTCTGTGGTTCGGTTTCAGTTATGAATGTAGATGGACTATTTTTCAGTGGCTGTTCTATTGTTGTCATTAGAAGATTTGATACTTTTTTCTTACTGGTAATCGAGTTATCAATATATCCTTCGGCCACCGCTGCCGACTTCCACCCACCATGTCTTTTCAATGAAGTGATGTCTCCACCTGCATCAACTAATAAGGTGGCGGAAGTTCTTCGGAAGCAATGCCCCGTATATTGCTGCGGGTTTGGAAGTTTAAGATGTTTTGCAACAATTTGGCCAAGCCGGCCAAATGTATTTATACCAATATTTTGGCACATGCATTTCCCATTTAAGTACCTCAAGAAAAACTTAGGACTGTTGCAGGGACTTGGGCGAAGCTCTATATATTTCTTACATATGGTATAGTACTTCCCGGTAATAGTAAATATCCGATCAATTCTGTTTTTAGTATTCATGATGTGAACCACAAGTGTCTCGTGGGCATCAATTACATCTTGTTGCTTTAAATTATGCAGCTCCTGCCTGCGACAAGCACCCATAATTCCAAATATGACTGCAACCTTGCTTAAAAGATAGACCTGATCAGGTGCTTCGTCAATGAACTGTTTCAAGCCACCGGGTGAAAAAGTCTTTGCTTTCTTGGCTTTGAAGCCTTCGGACTGTCGTTTTAATAAGGTCAATAATTTGGCATACTTCGAGATATCAGTCTGGTGATATATGCTCAAAGTAGACCTTAACTTTGAATACTCCACCCACAGTGACGACGGTTTAAAATTTTCTAGCAGACCATGGAAATACGCCAATAAGACCTTTTCTGAAAAAGACGACGTCTGATGTTCGGTTCTCCACGCCATAAACTTTTCATATGCTCGGTCATAAAGATGACGAGATTTTGAAGGCAGCAAATTCTCTGTAACTGCCTGGGCTGCTGCACATATGTCATCTGGTGTGTTAGGAATGTTTTCTTCATCCATTTTATTATCTTGAAACGAATAAATCGCTATTTCCCTGATAATGTACACACACTACAGTATTTACAAACGTAAAGCGAACAGTAAAGAATAAACGCGCGGCAAACAAGAAAATGAAAAATATGTGTCTATGGCTACTTTAGTTTTTAAGCGACACCCATTACCTAGTAATGATATTAAAAATTAGGTTTTCTAAGTTGGCAGCCATGGATTTAGTCTTGTTTTTTTTTACTTTTTACTGAAAACTGTATTAATTTAGTAGTTTGTTAAGTTGGTAGCAATTTATTTTGTGGTAAAGTTGTGATTGCACGCGGACCACGCGGTACTATTTTGGCGGTCTAACAACACAAGTTCTATTTTGTGGAATAGACTAGGTAGACTTTTCTTCGAGCAAATTATGTATGTTCTTATATAGGTGTTGAAGAATGTATAAATGACAGATAAAAGTACGGGAGTAGAAAAAATATATGAATAAGTTTGGAAATTAGTCGTTTAAGGAATAAATGTAATAGTTTTTTTTTCATTTTCATACATATTTTTTAAACATGAGTACGTTTACCTAGAGTAATTATAAGAAAAATTGCTCAAGTTTAGGTGGTAGTTTTGGGTATGCATTAAAATATTTAATTTAATAAAAATGTAGAAATGTAAAGTAAAAATTTAAAGTTTGACTTTATGCCTTAATCAGATATTATAAAACATATAAGAGGACGTAACAAATAATATTAAAAAATAAAGCGAAAAGTTTGCACTAATCAACGTCCTCACTAAACAACCTCTGCAACAATTGAGTTTACGGGTATCAAATAGTAATAAATATGTACCAATATTATATTTTTGCAATAACAAGACTTTAAAACTATCTTATCAAATGCAATTTATGTGCGTTATTTTATTATAAGCGATTTCCGTTTTAAAATCCGTTATCGGACTCTTTGTTAAATTTATCGTCAATATTAATTTTGTTTTTCATAATGTCTTATGAACATATGTGACGCTCGGCGGGTAAAAGTATCTTATAGCGATTGGCGCGTACGTTGCGAAGCATCGCATTAGTATGGAGCGTCGTTAGCAATAGTGCAAGCGCCAACCGCCATAAGGTACCTTTAACCACGGAACGTCACATACTACTTTAAACAGTTGCTAGGTAAATATTCTCCGACAAATGGGCGAAGCGCTAATGACAAGAAAGGGACATTCAAAATTCTGGATACCTCCTTCATATCCTACTAGAACTAGACCTTAATCATTACTTGATATATTTTGGATTGATTTATTGATTAAATTAAATATAGCAATATATCGATTAGACGTGCGCGCCGCCGCGGCGCGCCGCCGCCATGAGGAGTCAGCGCGCCGCCGCCGCCGCCGGTAGTTTAAAATTCGCGCCGAGACAAAACCCACAAGTTTAAAATCAATGGACATAAAGCGCGTGCGTCGCGTGGAGCATGGCGGGCAACGGAAGGCGGGCGGCACGGCAGTGAAGACGTGGTAGAAGAGACAGAAGCTCGTGCCTTATTTGGAAATTTGGCAAACATACCTACGGTTAAAACTCCAACATCTCCAACGAGATGGCACAGTGTCTTAGAAATGCTCGAAAGTATGGCGCACTGTTGTAATAGGAACCCGATAAATAGCATCTTACGTCGGATAGGGCAAGATGGTATGACAATTTCCCAAGCAGAATGGATTTTGTTAGAGGATTTATGCAATTTTCTAAGCAAGTTTCGGCAAATTGTTGAAATTTTATCAGCATCAAAATCGAGCACAATCAACCTTGCTCTCGTATTTAAAGCCGAAATAAAAGACGTGCTTAATTCGATTGATGATGACGAGTCGCTAATAATAATATCCTTAAAAAGGAATATGTTGATGAAACTGGACACACGCTTCCCAGCCAGTAAGGCTGTTGTTACTGCAACATTATTAGACTGTAGGTTTATGAAGCTTGGAGAAGTTGTGCTCTATCTGACTGCTAACGAATTAACTCCAGCTGGTTTCTTGGCAGAATATGCCAAAGAATTAATCCCTTACTACGAACATAATCAACCATTATTACACCAGGAGGGTCACCAGGAAGAAGCGAGTACAAGTAAAGTTTCAATACTTTCCCAACTCTCGCGCAAATACAGCATGCAACACAGTTCTCATGGTTCCGGCTTCGATGTTGCTGTTGACCAGGAAGCTTGGAAATACTAGCTACTGCTGATCCTGCGGAACTTGAAGACGGGGACATCTTGTCCTACTGGCAAACCAGACAATCTGCCTACCCGCGTTTATCGTCATTAACTCAGGCTCTGTTATGCATTCCAGCAACCAGCACTCCGAGCGAAAGAGTGTTTTCGGTTGCTGGATTGCTTTTAACAGCCAAAAGGTCCCGGCTGAGTCCATTTAGGGTGAACAAAATATTTTTTGTGCACGACAACTATAAAAGTTGCAAACAAAATATTTCTGTCAAGAAAAGTGATTGAGTCATCTTTTCAGTTTACTTAATAAAGTTCTTTCGTTTAAGCGTGGTTTTTCATTATACGTCTTAATATGCAAAGTTGAAAAATCCCACGCCGCCGCCCGATTTTTTTCGACCGGCGCACACGTCTAATATCGATATTAAGACAGCACATTACTAGATATGACGGGAATATTATGTCTATGCAAACTTCAAAACACTAGACCAATAGGTAGGTAATCGACTTTACAGATAATACATGGTCCATAATCGTATGAACTCATCATAAAGTCAATACAAATGGAGCCAAGTATCATATTTGCTTGCAATTTCAAACAAATTACAGAAGGGAGTCGTCCTTGCGTCCTGAAATATGGTAAGTGTCAAACGTCAAAATGGTCAAACCAAGTATCTCTACAGTTGAAACACGCGTTTGCGCAACAACCTTCTCTGTCATACCCATTGAAAGTTTAATAAGACCATCCCGTTCAATCTCGGTATTATTATTGGTATGACAGCTCTATGGTTATTATGTCTAGGTCAAAATGGTTTCGGAATAAAAATCGATTGTGTTTAAATCTATTCTGTAAACGATTCTTGATTTCCAATTTTGATTAAAACGTTTATTATAAACATAATGATTATTAAAGCAAAATTACACTTACTGGTGAAATGTTATACCATCTTTATGTAAACTAGACGTAGTTGAACATCTTTTACATCTAAAAACAGCACATAATGGCATTTTCACTGAGCTTGTCATCAACTGACAACGATGGTAGAAATGCGTGACATCGATTATTGAAATAGTTTTTATAGATGTACTAGATTTTCCTGCCAATACTTTTGACAGAGGGGAAATGATACCTAAGGCCTCTCCTGGTTTAGAACTCTCTGGTTTCGGACTACTAAAAAAAAGTGTTCCACTGTCGGCCACCTGACCCTATACCAAAGTCTTGTCCAGAATGTAACAAATACTTTTCTGAAAACTGCATCAAAACTGGTTAAGCATACTTACATACATACATACAAACATATGGGTCAGTAGTTTTGACATGATATGACATAATAGTTTAACTCGATCATAAATAATATATACTACCACGTTGTATCACACAATACAACATGGTAGTAATGTGTGTTTACACGAATAGAGCTCCAACGTCGCCATCATCTTTGTTTTTTCACAAACTTGAAGATCTACTAAACATTGTTTGTCAAAACGCTAGAAAGAAATATATTCTCTGTGGAGATTTTAATATAGACACTATGAAAAGCACACCAATTTCAAGACAATTTGAGCAAACTCTAAAACGATATGGGCTAAGGCTGACAAATAGAAAACCGACAATAATCACTGCTGAATCACAGACGTGCATAGACCACATAGCCACCAATGTTAAAGACGGGGAAGCTAAAATACATGATGTAGGTGTATGAAACTAAGAGAGACTACAGTCATAAAAAACAGTCAAAATTTGTAACATGTCTATCGTCGCTCTTCTTCACTGACATCCTCGAGGAGCATGATGCGGCGCAAGCTTTTAGAAAGTTTTATGACATATTTTTACTCCTCTACAAATTATGTTTCCCTATAATTAGAATTAAGGTTACAAATAAATATCTAAATACAAAACATCTAACTAAAGGTTTACGCGCTTGCTGCCGCAAAAAAAAGCAGCTATATTTATTGAGTAGAAAATGCAAAAAATGTCAGTCAAAATATAAAAGCTATACAAGGCAGTAGGCCAAGCAAATAAGATCTATAAAAAGTGTTTTGAAGAATTAATTCCCAGCAGGCTGGAAATCGCTTTAATACCTTCATGTAGTCCTAAATGTATGTAATCCGAGTTTGCCCAATCCCACGAGGTGTGCATAACTTATTAGCGAAAATTTTGTTCTTTGTCAGTTTTTTGTTTGTATCTCGAAAACGATACGTCCGACGGAAAATGTCATTCATTTCAATATTAAAGAGGGTCAAATTTTGCGTCGATTCAGCATTTCAACTTTTAATTGGGTTCAGCCGTACAGCCGAAATCAAAAGGTATAAACCGGGAAAATGTCTCATTTAATTGAAAAACTCATATTTTAAATTCCATACCTCATATCTTTGAAACAGATGACTCCTGTTGAAAAATTTATAGAATAAAATTTGTAGAGAATATAATTTCACGTTATATAGACATTTCAATTTTCAGATACACTAATTTTGAAAGACTAAAATTGGCATGAATTCAAAATCAGTTTTTTCTAATTTCTTCAGAGTTGCATATTTTCCATAAAATATTATGTGTGAGGCCTACATTTTATGCATCGTTACGACTAAGAATATTTCAGTGCTAATTTCTAAAACGTACCCAATCAGAAAACTATTTATACACCGTGTTTTTTAAATTTCTTTTAATTCCAAGCGTACATTCCTGAGCTTAACTTAAGTATATTTCTAAAGACGCCAGTGCCCTAATTTGCTCCAGTTCTGAGGTAATCGATATTTCTTTTTTGTCTTTCTGATTGTGTAAACCTACATTTAATTATTCTTTTAGTCTGAGAACCCGCTATAAAATCATGTAACTGTGTGTTAAGTCACTACAATATGGTTCCTTTGTATCTCCAATTGTTAATGTTCGAAATTTCATTGACATATCATGTAATATTGGCGCCACAGAAGCTGGGCCAGGAGGCAAAATTCGATCTGGTGATCAGCAAGTTGGGTAAAGAGGCCGTCACCGCGAGATACTCGTAGGTACGAGCAAGCGAAACAGGAATTCCGTAATATGCAAGGTTTAGGAATTAGCAGACCAAGTAAAAGTTCCTGGGCCAGCCCATTACACATAGTGCCGAAGAAGGACGGGGGAATCAGACCGTGCGGCGACTACAGGAGGCTGAATGCTGTCACCAAGCCGGACAGATACCCAATTCCCAGGCTACAGGACTTCACATACGGATTATCGGGTAAGTCATTATTTTCAACTCTAGACATCATGCCATCGAAGTCGCGCCAGAAGACATCGAGAAGAGAACAGTGATTACACCCTTCGGTTTATTTGAGTTTACTAGGCTTTGTTTTGGCCTCCAAAATGCAGGTCAGACATTCCAGCGCTTCATGAACGCACAGCTGCAAAACATAGAGACCATCACTGACGAGCAGGGCGCGAGTTCATCTCTATTTTGTTACATAGATGACATAATTATAGTCTCAGAGAACGAGAGTGTACACAGAGAGCACCTTAGCAAAATAATAGAGAGTTTTGACAGAGTAGGTTTGATAATTAACTTGAGCAAGTGCCAGTTTGGACTGTCACAAGTACATTTTTTAGGTTACACAATGTCGGTAGACGGACTGCGACGGCGCAACGATAAAGTTAAGGCTATTGTAGACTATCCGAAACCAGAACCCATTGAACAATTTAGACGTTTCTTAGGAATGATTAACTTTTATAGGGCACATTTAGGCAAAACGGCGGACGTGCAGAGTTACCTTAATAAGTTTTTACATAATTCAAAGAAAAAGGATCAGTCCAGAATCGAATGGGACACTGCAGCAGAGACCGCGTTCGAGCAATGAAGGGAAAGCTTAAAAAGCGCCATTACATTGTCATTCCCGGTCCCTGACGTTCCGCTAGCGCTTATGACAGATGCATCGGGAACCTCAGCGGGGAGCGTTTTAGAGCAAAGAGTAGGCAATAGCTGGAGACCGCTAGGTTATTTTTCGGAAGCGTTTTCGGATTCACAAAAAAAGTATAGTACCTATGACAGAGAGTTGACCGCAATATACATGTCTATAGCGTATTTTAGAAATATGATAGAGGGCAGGAGATTAATAGTGTATACGGACCATGTAAAGGTCCATAAAAATAGAAAATAGAAATATATTTATTCCTGACATTACAGAAAAAAAAACAAACAAATTACAGATAATTGTAGAGTAAGACAAGTGTCACGAAATGGTCTCTTCTCAGCATGTTGCTAGCGTTAGCCAGCGCTGATCTTCCGAAACGACCATCCGGTAAAAAATTCACGGCAGGTAACAAACATATATGTGGCTAAGTAGTACAATCTATGACAAAAAACATCAGTAATAAACAAGAGAACAGTAGAAATTAAAAACTTAATAAAATAAAAATAAGATTAACTTATAACTACAACGCAACAATCTGGTGACCACGTATCTGACCGGACATGCCTTGGCCTAACATTATAATTTCTTACTCACACTCTTACTCACAAAACAAAACAATACACTCTAACTAAAAATCTTGGCTTACATCCGACTCAGAAGACTATAACTAAAAGAATACAACGAAGCAACAGAGGAAAGTGGGCAAAAAGACAATTGATAACACGAAAAACTCACACAGCAACGAAATAGGAACATAACCTAGCGGTAGGTGTTACAAACAACTAGTGTCAACTCTACAAGTTTCCTCGTTGAGTTGGTGACAAAGCATAAACTTTTTAATGTTTGATTTAAAGCAATGACTACTTTTTAGGTCCCTCAATGGCGGTGGAATATTATTCCAGCATTTTGACACTGCATATCGGAAGCTCCCTAGGAAAGCGGCCGACGCATGACGAGGCGTCAGCAAGTACAACCTACACTCCCGGCGTTCATGTAACCTGATGCCAGCTAGCTTTTCGAATAGATAAGCAGGACTCATATACTGAAGCACTCCGAACAGCAAGCAAGCCAAGTGAAGCTTAGGACGGTGGTGCATTTTAAGCAAGTTGTGCTTATTAAAAAATGAGGTAACATGGCCTCTCAACGGGATACTAAAGCAAAACCGAGCGCAAGCATTTTGAACCCTTTGTATGAGTTTTTGTGTTTTAGAGAGAAGTCTAGGGCCCACAATAGTTCACATAGTTCAGTTTAGATAAAACAAGTGATTCAACTAACCTAATACGTAAGTTTTCATTAATATATGCCCTAATTTGGTACAGAATCTTAAGTTTACAGAAACAACTCCTAACAGCCTCAGCTACATGCTTTTCATATCGAAGCCCACAGTCCATTAGGAGGCCCAAATTACGAGCCTCATATACCCGCTCTATGGGTTCCTCTAGCAGCCTGATGTCAAGCGCACTGCTGATACTATCCAGTTTTTTTTGGTGCCAAAAATAAGGTATTTGATTTTACTGGGATTATGTACAAGGCAGTTTTCTCTGGCCCAGCTTGCGATACTGACAAGGTCCAGATTAAGCTTCTCCAAAGCACTGTTAATTTCTGTTGGCTTACAAGAGATATACACCTGAATGTCACCTGCATAGATGTGATACTTGCAATGAGTGAACCTTATATCAGCGGAATATAAAATGAAAAGAAGCGGGCCAATGACTGATCCCTGAGGAACCCCTCTAGTAAGGCCAGCCCTATCCGAGTACTGTGAGGAGCCATCATTGAGACTTACTTTCACTTTTTGGGACCGCTTATAGAGGTAGCTGTCAAACCACTTAATAGTACTATTGTCAAAACCATAGTATCTCAGCTTGGACAGTAACAGGCTTATATTTAAACAATCAAATGCCCGAGAAAAATCAAGGAGTACTAGTATTGTGCACATTCCCTTATCCTGAGCATCCAAGATGTTGTCAGTGACATCCAATAAAGCAGTCATTGTACTGCGACCTTGGCGAAACCCTGACTGAACATCCGGCAAAATATTGTTACTCTCTATGTAGTGCCTTAACTGGTAAGATACTGCTTTTTCCAATATTTTTGACATACATGGCAGTATACTGATAGGTCTAAGGTCTTTCATCTTACTTGGGTTTGAGTTTTTAGGCAAGGGCTGTACAATTGCTAATTTCCACACATCTGGAAAAGTGGATGTAAGTATGTAGAGGTATTTATTATACTTGCAATAGAGTCAATGATATGCGGGAGTGTCATTATCAGCATATTTAGATTTATACCGTCACAGCCTTCAGCATTTGATTTTAAACTTTTCATAATTTTAATAATTTGGTCAGAGCGTGGATGTAAGTATGGAGGTATTTATTATACTTGCAATAGAGTCAATGATATGCGGGAGTGTCATTATCAGTATATTTAGATTTATACCGTCACAGCCTTCAGCATTTGATTTTAAACTTTTCATAATTTTAATAATTTGGTCAGAGCTAATGGTATCTAAATGGAAAATAGAGTCACTGTACCTATGAAACTCTAAAAATGTCAACTTTGATATAGTGACATCTAAGATACCTGGCAGACTAAGAAAATGTGCATTTAAGACTGTAGGATTATTGAGACAAGATGGTATTTCAGTGATTTTTTTGGGCAGCAAATTAGATTTTTAATTCTTCCATAATGCTTTAGGTTGATTTATTTTATTATTAAAATAGGAATTTTTTTCAGTATAAAGTGCTTTATTTAAAACTGATTTTAGGTCTTCGTAATATTTTTTCTTAGACTCACATTGATTTTTATGGAAGTCTGCAGCTGCTTTGTCTCGCAATCGCATCATGACCTTGACTGTATCAGTAATCCAAGGATAGGACTGGGCTTTGACCAAGGGTCTCCTCAGGGGTGCATGCAGATCAAATATTTCAAGTACTTGATGGTTGAAAGTACTCACCAAATCATTAACATTTCCCAGCTTAGACATTATGTCCCAACGAATACTCCGCAAGTGCACATCCAGGTCATCAGAACAGATGTTCTTCAATGGCCTATAGACAATGCAGTATGGCTTAGGCTTAGTTTTCTGTATGTTTAAGTTGCATACTACCATGCAGTGCCCGTATAGGGTACCATAATGTTCTATCGTTGTGCTTTTTGCCTTTATGTCTGCACAAACAATGTCAATCAGCGATTGGCTAGTATCTGTAAAATGTGTAGGCTGAGATATTAATTGAGATAACCCAAAACTAGTTAAAAAATTGTTAAAGCCGGTAGTTTTACTGCTGTTGTTATCTAACAAGTTTAAGTTGAAATCACCCAGTACAACCAAAGCATCGTAGCAGGGTGTTGAGCTAATCGTGTCAGTAATAGCAACCAAAAACAACTGGAGATCCATCCAAGGTGGTCGATATGCTGTACCGATTACCAGCTTCTTGCCGTTGAGAGTCAATGTGACCCACATCTGCTCAACCAACTTATGATCAGGGTCAACGGGATGAGGCAAGGTGCGTGCATTAAGATTACGCTTAATATAAAAGCCTACGCCTCCACCACGTGATCGCTTGCCCTGAGGTCTAGGAATATGGCGGAAAATGAACCCCGGAAGAACTGGCGCTCGCCCCTCCTGACCTGCTCTCAACCACGTCTCATTTATCGCTAAAACATCAACATCTGGCCGGGTAGCCGCCGCTATGAAGTCGTCATGATGAGTGCCAAGGGATCCAGCATCGAATAAACCAATATTGAGTGATTTATTTAACATTTTGTTTCAATATAAGACCAAACACATTTTTATAAAACATATTTCTGATTAAATAGCAATCGTTGTATATTGATAAATGTAGTAGGGCCATGGTCGCTGATTGAAGCACAAAACTTAAAACAATAGTGTTGCCTATAATAACAACCTAAATTAATTAAAATTAAAACATTGCCATTCCACGATAAACATTCAAACATAACAATATGTATACTAATAATCACCACAGCCTCAAACGGTGCCGGACCCAAAAACACGCAGAATGTCAGCCTCTGTACGTATGCAGAATGCCTGCTTCCCTTCACTTTGCCGGGCATAGACTCGACCACGCCTCGTCCACGTCCACTGGTGTTGACGACATAGTTCGCGTACTTTGTGGAACAGCAGGCGGTTCGTGCGCGTGAGTCGCTCGTTCACAAAGATGTGGCGTGGTGGGCCCGGTAGGTTGCTGTTGGAGTAGGTGAAGTTACGGCGCACCCGGGCGGCCTGTAGCAACTCGTCCCGCAGGCCGCACCAGCCTGACGACGACGCGACGCGGGCGCCCCCCAGACTAACCGTCAGCGCCCTCCTCGCCCCGGCTAGCGACTCCAACGCGCTCGGCAAATACTACATCACGCTGCTCCAGGGTGACTCCCGACTTGGCTGCAAGGACAGTGACGGTGTGGACCAGGTTTTCCCCCTTTACCTCGGGAACGCGGCCTATGTCGAGGTCGGAGAGCAACGCATCTTGGTCGCGGTCGTTCAGCTCATGCTGAAGGCGCACCAACGTCTGCTGCAATTCCACCACCTCGCCGCTCCGGGGCGCTGCCTGCAGCTCCACCGCCTTCTTCTTGAACACTTCCAGCCTCTGCTCGACCCCTTCCAAATGCCATGCAGCCCATGCATTTGTTCATCGTGGATTATCGGGCTGCTATCGGAGAAGTATAAAAATTCCTATCGTAGATGTTAGATGGCGCTAATATTAAAGTTAAAGGTAGACGCTAGATGGCGCTAATATAAAAGTTATAGGGACAGATGCCTTGTTGTTTTTATGTCCGTACCCACACACGTAAAAAAAAACAAAACAAAACCGGGCGCACACACTTTATAGCTCACTAATGCACACGCTGAACACTAGATAACTATTACTTTAATATTTATTAGCGATGGAGTAGCGCACACACACACCGTACGTGTTACCGTCCGTGACGTCACCATAGGGTTCTCTAAGTATGAAAATTAGGAAAATGACTTTAAAGGTTGTGTTAGAGCTTCATTTGTAAGCTTTTACATGATATCTTCATGAGTAAAGTTCATGAAAAAATTAAAATAAATTATTCACATAGTAATTGTATGAGGGTGGAGATTCACCTTATTATATTGGTTTTATTTTAGTATGTAAGAAAAGATCAAGTTAATGATCTGATAAAGGAAATAAAATATATGGAAATATACAGCGTGTCTCCGACTTTGAGGCTTTAATTGTAAGGTTCGATTCTACTCACTTAGCTAATCTAATTTTGTTTTGAGACTTTAAAAAATAATAATAATTTAGATACTTTATTTGACCTGAAAGTTTAATCGTTAAGTCAGTGTATCAGAACTAGCGTTAATATCGTTATCTCGTGGTACGAGGATGATATTACCTTGGTACGGGGGCTGTTCAGTGATAATTTTCTGTTCCGTTTACAAACTTTCTTTTCTAATGTGCCATAAAGAGGTTTGTCTTAGTTTTTCACCTTTACGTAGCCTTACTATTTGCTTAAAAAACATTGAATTGTCAATCAAAATTTTTCATTGACGTCTATCTGTCAAATAAATTTTATTCAGTAGTTTTTTTTTTCAAAATGCCGAATCAAATGTTTACAGCGGCAGAATTAACTGATATGGTGTTGTTGTATGGGGAAACACAAGGCAATGGAGCCCGCGCACTCAGACTTTACCAAGAACGGTTTCCCAATCGTAGGCATCCACACAACTCTCGTGTAATTGTAAATGCTGTTCAACGAATAAGGGAGGATCGACCGATTACCGGCAATATGCGGGCGGAAGTAGGCAACAACCCTTTGCCATTACCAGTCCATGACAGAGTTTTAGATTATTTTGCTGACAATCCTCTTGCAAGTACAAGGACCACTGCTAGAAATTTCGGAGTCCACCACTCGGTAATTCATAAAATTTTGAAGAAGAACAAATGGCACCCTTTCAAACCAGAAAAAGTGCACGCGTTACTTCCGAGGGATTTGCCAATACGTAGAGCTTATTGTCAATAGTTTTTACGACAAAATGGTGAAAATGAAGATTTTCTAAAAAGTGTTTTCTGGACGGACGAAAGCACATTTTGCCGCAATGGTATGTGGAATCGCAGAAATGTCCATTATTGGTCAGCAGAAAATCCTCATTGGGCTAAGGAAACAGGTCATCAATACCGTTGGTCCCTGAATGTATGGGCAGGTATTATTAATAACACCATTATTGGCCCCGTGTTCATTGATGGCACATTGAACTCCGATAAATACCTGATGCTTTTAAATGAGCACGTTGTTAATTATATAAATGGGTTGCCTGTTGGCCATGCCGAAATTTGGTATCAACAGGTTGGTGCACCAGCACATTCTTCGATTGCCGTCCGTAACAGATTAAACGAAATCTTTGAAAATCACTGGATTGGAAGATATGGTCCTCATCGATGGCCACCAAGATCACCAGACTTGACGCCGCTAGATTTTTATTTATGGGGAGCCATTAAAGACGATGTGTATGCGACAGAGTCTGATACGATTGAAGAAATGAGAGAAAAGATCATTGCCAGTTCTCGTAAGATTTGTTTGGCTAATAGTTTACGATCAGTTCACAGATCAATCTTAAGAAGATACCAAACTTGCATGCGACGAGAGAGTAGGTATGTTGAAATTTCAAGACGGAACCTAGAGTGAGTGTTATTTAACTGGTAATTAGGAGCTGTTCGATTCGAGCTGCATTTAAAGCCCCCTAGTCAAAGATACCCTGTATAAGCATCATGTGTTTTATTAGCAACCATACATACCAGAACTGATATGCTGCTATGATCATTACTCTCAGGAAATAAAAATATTTGAAAAATATAAAACTTGAGATGTTTACTTGGATTCCTCACAGTTTTTGTTAACTTGTATTATGTTTAGTTATAATTATATTTATATTATTACTTATTTTTACATTATTGCATAAGCAATAGTTACCATAAAGTTTTGCTAAATATTGTTCACCGTTGATTGGCAAGACTTTGAAACATTCATGATCCTGGTCGATTAACTATGTATAAGTTCGATTCACTAAAGCTGGCACGAATGGAATGAATGAAAGTTATGTCACCTGTCACTTCGAGTGTTAGTGTGAGTGCTGTTCTTATACAGGAGCCTCTTAATATTTTGTAAACAACAACAAAATGGGTTTTTGTTATCCAAGAAAAATAAAAAATATTATAATATAAGCATAATTTGCACAATATTTAGACTAAATAGGTAATAAATATGTCCGAAAGGTATATTTAACCGTTTGATACAAAAATATTTTACTATCATGGTGTTTTATGCAGATATCAGAGCGCTGGTGGCCTAGCGGTAAGAGCGTGCGACTTTCAATCCGAAGGTCGCGGGTTCGAACCCCGGCTCGTACCACTGAGTGTTTCGGAACTTATGTACGAAATATCATTTAATATTCACCAGTCGCTTTTCGGTGAAGGTAAACATCGTGAGGAAACCGGACCTAATCCCAATAAGGTTGGAAGGTCAGATGGCAGTTGCTTCCGTAAAAACTAGTGCCTAAGCCAATTCACGGGATTAGGTTGTCAAGCGGACTCCAGGCTCCCATGAGCCGTGGCAAACATGCCGGGATAACGTGAGGAAGAATAGAAAGGAGTTTTATGCAGACGCTAGTTTTTTGACATACTAAGATACATAAGTGTTGTAAGGCAGTGCAATTGTACATATTGCTTAATTTAGGATGTGGGGTGACACTATTCCATTGTCTCGTATGAGTTTGACCATGTGGGACTATTGCCTAATAAGTTGCCTTGTCATGTCATTCATGTAAACGATATACTATGTGCCTGACGGCTACACTTTGCTTGCTCGAGAATATAATTTCACTAAATTGTCAGTTTATTACACAGGCAGGCAATGGTATTAACGTAACCCACATTTTCTTCTTGTCTTCGCGGCCTGGTAAAGGGTTAATGTCAAGAATAAATAGGTGACGGGACGGACGACTAGTTCGAATTATAAAAAAGGCTTAAAACGGTGGCAGACTAAGGAGTCCGTCGTTAACATAGATTTTATTTCATGAATATCCTTTTTCATACCGACGCAGCAATCCCCAAAATCACGACAAAAAGATGCAAAATTCTTTCGAAATTTTGGATCTTGTTTTCAAAATGACTTCGTCTAATCTTGGGCCAGGAATAACATTTTGAAAAGTTATATGAAATGACTTCTGCGGCAACTGGTACATCAATACGAAGTGTTCAGCGGATCAAGAATAGTTTCTGCAAAAATGCGACAGCGGCATCGACTTCAAATGTGTTTGTAACACCCGGTAAAAAACGACCACGTTTGTCACCAAAATCAGATGTGGACAATTTTGACATAAATGTCATTATAAGGTGTATTTATAATTTTCACTCGGTACACAAAACGCTGCCTACTATTTGAAATATACACAAAGTTTTAAAGGAATCGATAGGTTTTCCTGGTTGTTTAACTTCTTTACTTCGTCTCGTACATAAAATGGGATTTAGATGGAAGAAGATTCAAAACAACAGGATGCGGCTAATAGAGAAAGACGATATTCGTTACAAAAGGTTTATGTATTTACAAAAATTACAGGAATATAAAAACGACAACCGGCCCATTGTCTATACTGATGAGACGTACGTGCATAGCACTCACACCACACCAAACGCATGGACCGACAACAGCAATAGCGGTGTTAGAGTTCCTATATCAAAAGGGCAAAGGCTGATAGTGGTTCATGCATGTACAGAAGAAGGTTTCGTAAAAAATGCTTTGCTGACATTCAAATCCAACCAGAAGTCCGGAGATTACCATAGTAACATGAATGCTTCAAATTATCAGAAATGGGTGAACGAATATTTGCTACCAAACTTAAAACCCAGAAGCGTCCTTGTTGTAGATAATGCTTCTTATCACAATGTTCAAGTGGATCGGGCTCCAGTAGGAAATACAAATAAAAAAGAAATGTTGGCCTGGTTAGATAAAAATAAAATACCATACCCAAAAAAAATACGAAAATTGTTCTGTACAAAATAATAAAAAAACAAACAAACAAGAATGACTTGGATATTAGATCAAATGCTGCAAGAACACGGTCATTCTGTGCTACGCCTACCACCTTACCACCCGGAATTCAACCCGATTGAAATGTTGTGGGGGATAATAAAAGGTAAAGTAGGGACGAGGAACGTAACTTTTAATATGAACGACGTTCAAAAATTATTCATCGAGGAGGTTGATGCCGTGAAAAAAGAAACATTTGAAGATATTTGGAGAAAGGTCCGAGAAACAGAGTATTCCTATGAAACTTTGGAGTACCATTTAGACGATCTAACTGATGGTTTTATTATTAATGTAAATGACAGCGAGGATGAAGAATCCTCAACATCCAGTTCAAGTGAAGGAGTGTCTGAGTAACAAAATTTAAAATAGATTTAGTATTCAGGCTATGTACAATTAGGGAAATGTTTTTACGTACCACCCTGAACCCTGTCGCAATTTACAGGCCATTTTCATTTAAACTGGAGTGATGTCACCTTATTGCGATAAGGTTCAGTAAACTGTTTCAGTATCGTGGTGTAGAGAGTGTATTTATCTATTTATGTTTATAATTTATATAATATGGCGTTAACTTAAAATTAAAATATTCATAAAAATTAGATTTCATCTCTAGTTGTATAAAATGTAAAAAACACAGTTGTAGATTAATACCTTTGTACTTACATATAAAGATTAAATATCCACATGATATGTAGGTGTTTTTTAATCTAAGACCCTGATCCAAAAACGTACGTACCCTATAGGAATATTTTATAGTATTCTTCAAACTGCTGAATTTGGGCGGTTATGCATCTAGTTTGTCTAGAAATACGTTTTCAATAATCACTTATTGTATCAACCTGTATGTAATCATTTTGTGACGCACACATAAATATTATCATTCACTCATTCATTCCATTCGTGCCAGCTTTAGTGAATCGACCTATATTTTACATAGTTGTATTTTAGATAGAAATAATGGTTATTATTATTATTATTTGGGTCTTTCAAATGACATTATGACCATAAGTGGCATTCATATATAATTTAATTAACAGTAAGCGTAGTACGAAGTTTTAAATCTCTTACTTTAAAATGTAATCCCCATCAATACCAACCCCCTTTTTATCTCCTTAGGTGTTGATTTTTTTTTAATGGCTTCATACTACTTGTACACATTATAAATGTAACCAGATCTGAAATGTTCAACATTCTAACTTCAGTAGTTTCGGCTATGCTTGAATTAGTCAGTCAGGTCAGGACATAGGCATTTATATACAGAAAAGATAAAAGGAAGCCATGGTGTAAATTTTAGGTTTCTAGTTCTAGTAGTTTCGGCTCTGCGGTGATGAGTCAGTCAGTCAGTCAGGACAATAGATATTTGTACAACAAGATAAGAATGTTCATATTTACTTCGAGTGCTAATCTTGAGTCCTGAGCAAGCGAAAGATTCTAAAAAATAATTTAGAATCTTGAACGTACACAGGGACTCAAATACACAAGATGTAATTAACTTTATTCTCGTGTTGAACACACTATTTTTCACCTCAGCACTGAGAAGACATGGAAAAATTCAACCTGCTAGATTCTTGAACCTTCTACGAGTATATCACTTTATTCACTCGCATTTATTATAATATTCTTACATTTGAGTTCAAAAACCTCAATAATAATAAAATTTGCGTTCGGTAGGTAACTACCTACTGTTTGATTACAATAAGAGAGATTGTTGTAAGTTATAATATTTTTCACATGATAATCTTGTTATTTTTCCGTTTATACTAATTTTATTTTTATATAAAGAACGTAAATTATTTATTATTTGAATGGTTTTAATTAAAATTTGTATAAATTATATTTACAAATTAATACTTGTGCGCGTTTCATAACGTTTCGTTCTGACTCTGTTTCAGGGGTCTGCTAACGAAAGTTACCAGATAAAATTTGATTGAATGACGTTTAAAACTTGTTTGTCTCTCTCTCTATTTACTAACGACGTTAAGAAGACAATACGAGTAGACTCAGAGTATTTCGAATTTGTATTTGACCTCGCGCGCGGATTTACATTGTAATTCCATGGTCACTTCAAGGTCATTTTGTCTCACGCTCGCAGAAAAAAATAGTTTTGCTCACTGTTTTTAAATATCAAAGAACCCTCATCTCTGCTGCTGAGGTGAAAATTCATTTATATATATAGATAAGACCGGTACAACTACAACCCACAAGTAGAAAGGTGACGGAACAAACTGGCGATGCCACCTTCTGCCGCCGCCTGAACTTTCTAACTTGTGAGTGACTGTCAGTAATGCACACCTTGATGAGACGATACGCTTTCATCCACTTCATGTTTGTTTCATTATGTTTCTTATATCCCCAACCCTTAGTATACCAGTCCTTCATGGTGTTCCAGTTCATCTTGTCAGTACTAGTTGGGGTTTCCACATAATCCGAATCAGAGAGCAGACTAGTTCCTTTGAAACACTGCGAAAAAATTAATGTATTCAATGCTAGCGACTTGAGTCAACCACGCACAGTGTTTTATGGAAGCCAAAAAAGTGACATCCCCATTTTATTACAAATTACTATAGTTTAGAGCATTACAAGTGCGAGACTAAAACTCCCGCGTTTCTAATATGTGTAGTTTTAGAGAAATACATTTTTGAAAATCTTGTTTCTGACACCCGGATATTACGATAAATAATTATGTATTGCAAATTATGTAACAAACTTTTCTGTTAACTAAAGTGTCGGATAAAACTTTCAAAACAGTACAATTAGAGGTAATTACAACCTTTCTAGGTACATTTTTTACAATGATATTAATTATTTTAATGATTTTGGTTTTTATTTTTTTTTCTCCATATTTCACCGTCGTAGATCGCGATATTTGTAAGACAGCTTCATTGTTATGTCTTCAATCTACCCTATTTTTTACAAGTTCTAATTCCATGGAAGATTTAATCTACAGTCAATTAAAATTTGCAGTCAGGGCTGCCACTATCAATATCTGGATTTACCTGGATATAAAATAAACACAGTATACAGGATGTAACAAAAAGACTGGTGATCCTTTTAAGTGCATAATTGGTATCGTATTCTAATTATGAAAAATTTTTTTCGCGTCAAAAAAAAATCTTTTGTATGGAGGGTTGGCCGGCTGGGACTACATATCCCATACAAAAAAAAACATTTTTGTTCGTGTAAAAATAAAATCTACAATTTTTTCTTAGTCGTAATACGATACCATTATTCTCTTAAACGGATCACCAGTATTTTTGTTACAGCCTGTATAGTGTTAGGATACCGTATAATTTAATGTATATTTTTGTAAACATAACACGTTTTAGTTGATAAATAAGTTAAATAATATAATATTAAAATAGTTGAAATGATCGATCACGTGATTGTCACGTGACCGATCACTCCACCTCGAATGCCTGAGCGACCAATGCAAAACACATGATCATTCGTTCGTTGACAGTCAGTGAGGGTGGTCGTGCAGTCACTGGAGGGAGAATCGAAGAAGTCTGTGTAATTAGTGGATTATCGTTACATCTGTTTACTGTATTCAGGTCAGTGTTTTGATATTGAGTTTTATACTTACATATGAGATGTCGTTAATGATTATATTCGTTGTGCCAATAAATATTTTTGTAAACAACCGTCGTTTTAATGAAATTACGAGGATACGTATGCTTGTTTGCCATCGTCGTGGTATAAAAAAAATATCTCAGAAGTGTGAATGGCGAGTATTTTTAACAAATCACTCGTTTATCCCGCCTACAAAATTCAATTTATCGACCCTGGCACAAGGAATACTATTATTAACGCATAATTTATTGACATTGTTCTCGGGTTCACCGTGTGATGCTGGACCTAAATTGTACTATTTTGTAAATACCATTTTTTTTCTCTTGTGCTAGGTGAGTGCTCGCGTTTATATATCGTTCATATAATGTCCCGATTGCAATCAAGAGGGTAGAATAAAGAAAATTTTAATACTATAATGAATTAAGAGGCCTAGCTGGTTTGCGATATTGTAATTTTGAATATGAAGCATGCATACACGCTGACGTATTTTGGTAGTGACGGGAGGCAAATTGATATTTAAAAAAATATAAACAGTTACATGAACAAATAAAATAAAATTAATTCAACGATGGAAATAACGTCCATTACTAGTTATATTAACTTTTTCACATGCGTAAAAGTTCAGTAAGAAATAAAGTTTTATTTATTTGTCTTTTGAATTCATGTCTACTATATATATATATATATATATATATTCATTTATAAATATGTCCCGAACAGTACTGAAACGCGATTAAAGATACGTACATACATTTTAAAAATAAATTACAACTCTTTAAAAAACTAAAACTCTATATTAAACTTAAAACTATCTGAAACTAAATACTATTATAGAAAGAAAACCCCCTCTAATAGGTCGCCTTGTGGCATGGTCCCCATCACGCTGGCGGCGTTACCTCCCTGAACTGCGATAGAAATTACGAGAGGTAACTGCCAGCACGACGGTCTCCCGAGGTGTCAATCAATTTCGGCGACAGGGCCCCCATAAACTTCTTCATGTCGCCTGACCAGGGGCCCAAAGTTTCTATCGTAAGCGCCGCAAACTCATAGTCTTTAAGTAAAGACGAGCATTTGTATGTACATACATACATATTTGTTTTAGTAAACGGTGCAGCTAAATCTAAAATGAACTGATTTTATATTTCGGTATACTGAAAACTGCCGTACCCTAATTAAAATATATTAATGTATAATATGATATGAGTTATGCTAAAATGGCCTGAAACGGTGTTTCAGGCTCCTAAAAATAGCTGTACCTTAGTCAAAATTGAAAAATTGATAAAATGATAGATCTTACGTAGAAACGACCTGAAAATGTGTTTCAGGCTCCTTAAAATAGCTGTAACTAAACAAAATTTAAAACGTTCATAAATTGATAGATAGTACTTAGAAACGGCCTGAAAATGTGCTTCAGGCTCCTGAAAACATCTCTAAATAAGTTGAAACTGAAAAGATCATAATATGTTAGATTTTACGTAGAAACTGCATGAAAATGTGTTTCAGGCTCCTGAAACAGCTATTATTAAAATTATAAATCTTACGCACTAATGACCAGAAACTATATAATTATGTGAACTGAAAACTTTCTAAACATGAAGAAACTTTAATACATTTATGTATGATATATAATAATATTTTTTGGGGAAATCGCCTGAGTTTAGGCTTTGGTTCCACGAAACTATTGTAACTATGTATTAGATATGTGGCGTCTGTAAGGAAGAGGTTTTTACTTACGCCTATTAACTACTCACATATAAGTTTCAGTGATGGATACATACGACGGTGACATCGCTGATACCGGTCACGGGGAAGACCGTGACGCGGATCTTGGTGATGCTGAGGTAGCCGAATGTGAGATTCGTAAACGTACGATGCGAATGTCATCTGCCGTGGGAAGTGAGGGAGCGAAAGGGAGCCCGAAAACCGGGCAAAGCCGCAAACACTTGTTACATGATCGTAATGAAGAGAACGACCGCGAGTTACGGCGTGAGAGAGCTTCACGTTCGCGGATACTAAATTTGGATGATTACGACGGTAGAGCTCTTCGACGACGACGCTCGCGGAGTGAATCTGCTAGAGATTACCGCGGAGCCGGGCCTTCGAGACACGTTCCATGCAACCGGAGCAGATCGCGCTACGTAGAGGCATCGTCGAGGCGGAGAATGCGGAGGTCACGGAGCTCGTCGCCTGATTACTATAAAGATTTGCTACATCACGCGAGTCCAAAACGATACCGACGCATGGAGAGAAAGAGGCACCATTTTTATAGCAGTAGTTCTGATGAAGACTATCACGTAACGTCTAAGCGCAGAAGGTCATACTCTCGCTCTCCAAGCGTCGAACATGTCAGAGGAAGATCCTAAACTTAGTCGTAGGTATCGACGTGACGACACTGTGGTAGGTACAATTCCTAACTCTAATGATATGATAAGTACATTTCTGGATATTCTTACAGAAATGAAAGGTCAGTCTACCTCTAAGTTGTCATTAAATAATGTTTTACTGGATTTTGATCCAATATCAAAAGACCAAACCATTCTTACGTGGCTCACAAAGGTAAAGAAGTGTGCTGCGATTTACGGATGGACCGAGAAAGAGATAATACACTATGCACTTCCCAAACTTACAGGCCTTGCCAAATCTTGGTACCAAGGTCTCAGCACAGTCCTCTACTCATGGTCGGAGTGGAAGAGAAAACTTATAGAATCATTCCCATGTCGTGAATATTTCGCGGAACTTTTAACGACCATGCTGGCTAAGAAAGCTCGCTATGGAGAATCTCTTGAACACTATTACTATAGTAAAATTAACTTATTGAATAGATGTGAAATTAGAGGTCGCAAAGCCGTTGATTGCCTATTAAATGGTATAGAAGATCGTGCTGTACATGTAGGTGCCCAAGCTGCCCGTTTCCGTGAACCTGAAGATGTACTTAAGTATTTAAAAACGGTTAAAGTGGGGCTAGGAAGGGAAATAGGTGGTAGATCGGATAAGAAGAGACAAGATAGAAAACAAGTAGTAAACTCCACGGTTACTAGACCGCAACCCTCCAATTAAATCATCTGTCACAATTGTAACGAGGAAGGACACAAAAGTTTCTTATGTAAGAAGACGATAGTTAAGTGTGCTACCTGTGGTAAGCTGGGTCACCTCCCGGTATTCTGCCGGTTTAACCGTAGTGACACAAATGATAAAAATCAGAAAGGTCCGGCTCCCAAGGAGGAGAAACAGGTTGCCACAGTTAACTTGTCCGGCAAAACTAACGCCAAATATGTGTTTGATGTACTGGTAAATGATAAGAAACTTATGTGCTTCACCGACCTCGGTAGCGAGTGTACACTTATCAATAAGAGTGAATCTGATAAATTGAAATTATCTTTCGACACCGATAACATGCCTGCTATGGTGGGTTTAGGTGGTCACGTGAGACCAATAGGCAAGAGTACGGCTTACATCACCATTCAGGGCATAAAAGAGCATGTTGAGGTATATATAGTAGAAGATCATGTCATGAAATATCCCGTTCTGTTTGGTCATTCATATACTGAGTTGCCAGGAATCACAATAACAAAGACTTCTAACGAGGTGTTTTTCGAAAAAGATGAAACTAGTAAGGTGTTTTTGAAAATTCGAGAAGACAACTATAGCTCCTCGCGAAATTAAAGCTGTAACGGTTAGTACTGGTAATAAGTTTTATGGCAGTTTGTATACAAATGGATTAATTAGAGGCGTCGTTAACAAAGAATATTATCTATTTCCCGGTGAATACACTTTTAAAGGTGGTCTAGGGCAAATGATAGTATTTAATATGAGCGATCAAAACGTAACTTTTCATGAAGATGCTTTACTAACTCGAGCCGTTACAATTGCATGCGCAAAAGAAGTTTTATCTGTTTCATTTGATGAGACGCACTTAGATGATACCGTACAATACGGACCTAATATAACAAACGAACAAAAGTTACAGTTGCAGAATCTACTTAAAAAGTACAGCGACTATTTTTCGTCCAGTTTAAATGACTTAGGCCTGACTACAGCTGGGGAAATGGTAATTGAGTTAGATAATTCCGAGCCGGTCGTATATAGACCATATCGTATGTCCCTAGCAGAAAGAACTCTTGTGCGGGACATGGTTGGGGAAATGATGGACGCATAAATAGTTAAAGAGTCCTCCTCTCCTTATGCCAGTCCGATTGTCCTCGTTAAAAAGAAAACAGGGGAAAAGAGACTGTGCGTGGATTACCGCGCATTAAATCGGCGCACAAAAAAGGATCACTACCCTCTCCCCCGTGTAGAAGATCAGTCAGACCAATTGGCAGGTAGCAAGCTTTTCATTTCTCTCGACCTAGCGTCGGGATACTACCAAATCCCTATTTCTCCGACGTCGCAAGATAAGATGGATTTGTAACTCCAGATGGATTATATGAGTACACGCGAATGCCTTTTGGCTTAGTAAATGCACCGTCGGTATTCCAAAGAACTATAAATAAAATTATTTCCGAAGCTAAGATAAAATTCGCACTTGTATATATGGATGACATCCTGATCCCTGCACGCACGTTTAAAGAAGGCATCGCTAGACTTGAAGAGGTTTTAACGTTATTAAGAGAAGGTGGGTTGACTTTAAAGTTAGCTAAATGTAACTTTTTCTTTGAAAAGATAGATTTTTTGGGCTTCAAAGTTAGTGGTAAAGGAATAAAACCAGGTAGCCGAAAGATTGACGCCGTTGCCAAATTTCCTACTCCGAAAAACCACCATGAATTACGACAATTTGTTGGCTTGGCAAGTTTCTTCAGAAGGTTCGTACGTGATTTTGCTGTAATATGCAGACCACTGACGGACCTTTTGAAGAAAGATCGTGAATGGAAATGGGCCAGGGACCAGGATGATGCATTCAACTCGCTAAAAGAAAAACTGATATCCAGACCTATCCTCACTCTTTATGACCCGAAACGTGAGACTCAGTTGCATACAGACGCGTGCAAGTATGGTGTTGCTGGAATTTTACTCCAGAAAAGTGACGAAGGCCTCTTTAAGCCGGTCTCGTACTTTAGCCGGAAAACTACACCAGAAGAGCAACGCCTGCATTCGTTCGAATTGGAGACCCTCGCGGTGATAGCTTCTTTAAATAGGTTTCGCGTATACTTGCTGGGGGTGCCGTTTAAAATACTGACTCCCTCAGCCCCCAATAATGAATAATGCCCTCAGAAGTACTCTCACGAAACGAGATCTGATTCCACGTATCGCACGCTGGTGGGTTCAGATCCAAGAGTACGACTGCGAAATAGAATATCGTCCAGGTACCGGTATGGCGCACGCGGACGCGTTAAGTAGGAACCCCGTAGACAACGCTAATACCGAAGACCATGTTTTAGACGTACTGACAACACGGACTGAAGACTGGATATCGCCAGTACAGTCTAGCGATGATGACATTGCTTACATAAAAGCGACTTTAAGTGACCCCGAATCTGAAAATGTAGCTAATATCATCAAAAACTATAAACTAAAAAATGATAAAGTTTACCGTTTGTTAGTTGAAGACGAAGATAGTATGCGATGGGTAGTGCCAAAAAGAGTTAGGTGGCAAGTGGTAAAAATGAACCACGATGACATCGGTCACTTCGGTTTCGAGAAAACGCTCACACGAATTAAGCAGTCGTTCTGGTTTCCCAAAATGAGGCAGTTTATAAAGAAATATGTTAGGTCATGCGTTGAATGTGCTCATCACAAAGGAACCTCCGGCAAACAGCATGGAGAACTTCACCCAATTAAAAAGATTGAAATACCGTTCCACACCATCCATGCTGATCACCTGGGTCCCTTTGTTCGGAGCAAGAAAGGCAATGCTTACCTTTTGATTATAATCGATAGCTTTAATAAATTCATTAACATCAAGCCCGTTCAAAATACTAAGAGCTCAACGACAGTGAAGGTTTCCCGAGACCACATAAGTTATTTTAGAACCCCTGTTAGGTTGATCACGGACCAGGGAACATCGTTCACAAGTTCCGTTTTCAACTCGTTTACAAAATCAGCGGGTATTAAACACATATTAAATGCCGTTACCACCCCGCGGGCCAATGGCCAAGTAGAGAGGTTTAACAGGACCATTCTGGATGCTCTCTCCACGAAATGTCATGGCAAGGACGATAAAGGGTGGGACGAATTTGTACCAGATGTACAGGTAGGTCTAAACACTACAGTACATAAAACTACAGGAAAGAGTCCTTCCGAACTCGTATTTGGTTATCGCATTAAAACTAATAGCGAGAACGTCTTCAGCGAAGTTATCGATGAAACATTAGACGTTATACCCCCCGAAAACTTAGTAGAGGTTAGGCGCGAGGCAGGAAAACGTATCGAAGAACAACAAGCAAAAGACAGAAGTAACTTTGACGCGAAGCGTATAACGGGCATAACGTATAACGTTGGGGACCTAGTTAGTGTTAGAAGAGAAGTACAAAGTGACGGAAAATCATAAAAATTGGTTGCCAAATATCAGGGACCATATAGAATTATTAAATGCCTTCCTAACAATCGCTACGTAGTCGAAGATACACCACTGACGCGTAAAAAGGGCAGCCGACGTTATGAAAACATAGTTGCGCTAGATAAGTTAAAATCGTGGTTGTGTTTTAATAACAAACATGGTAGTAGCTCCGAATCAGGTAGCGATGGCAACGAGAGTCCAAACGATTCTTAGGGTCTTAGTAGTCATTAATCACCATAACTGCTATTATCGAAGAAACTATTATTACATTTTACGGATTAATTAAATAAAATCTCATTTCTGATTTACCAGTAACAATCCTTTACCCTAACCTGTACCTAATCAAATTATGTTGTTTTATTTGTACGTGTTACTGATTAAAAATAATTAAGATTACTTATAAGTGTTACTAATAAAATGTTCATTGTAATTGAGCAAGGGACTTGCTCTAGCAGGATGGCCGAGCTGTTAGGATACCGTATAATTTAATGTATATTTTTGTAAACATAACACATTTTAGTTGATAAATAAGTTAAATAATACAATATTAAAATAGTTGAAATGATCGATCACGTGATTGTCACATGACCGATCACTCCACCTCGAATGCCTGAGCGACCATTGCAAAACACGTGATCATTCGTTCGTTGACAGTCAGTGAGGGTGGTCGTGCAGTCACTGGAGGTAGAATCGAAGAATTCTGAGTAATTAGTGGATTATCGATACATCTGTTTACTGTATTCAGGTCAGTGTTTTGATATTGAGTTTTATACTTACATATGAGATGTCGTTAATGATTATATTCGTTGTGCCAATAAATATTTTTGTAAACAACCGTCGTTTTAATGAAACTACGAGGATACGTTATATCAGGGAATGCAATAACAGGTAAATTTTCAAAGCCGGGTATTCGATCGGTTATGGTCGAAAAATAACCGGTTAAAGCCGGTTATACTACAATTATGTGGCTTTTTTGGAAGCAACGGCTAAAATTGTCTATTATGCATCGCCAATTTAGCAAATATTTTTTTCTAAAATATGAATTACTACAAAATTATCAACTTCCAGGCTCTCCCCCATCTTGCACCTCAGAATAGCTGTCGTCTGGACATAACTCTGATGATGGTGTTATGTTTTCATCCGATGGCGATATAAAAGCATCCTGTGGTGCTTTCAATAATGCTATTACGGCAGATGGTAGGAGATGTTTTTTTAATATTTTTTGTCGTTGCGACATCCGTTGTTCCGAAATTATTGGGTCTGATGAAAATAACGCTCTATGAAACAAATCAGACATGGTTTTTGTTGGATCTGATTTGCGGGTATGGTGTTCTCTATCGTGACGCCAATGTTTATTACGAGATTCTGATGCTTGCTCGGAGAGCATTCCAATTGGAACAGACGAGTTTCGTATTATCGCAGCTCCATGGTCCAAAAGTTTATGTATAGTAGTCACTGTCGTAAGACACCATTCGTAACTTTTAACATATTTTTTGGCTAATAGTTCTTTGCATATGTACTCAAAACTATTATTAAAACCAAGAATTATAGATATCCCGGAAACAACGGCGTATAAAATCAAAATACCGAAGTATCAACTCTAGAGGCCGGGTAACCCGGATATAAAGTGTTTAAGTGATTACTTGAATATTCCACGGAATTAGGTCTTGTAAAAAATAGGGTAGATAAAAGACATAATAATGAAGCTGTCATTCCAATATCGCGACCTACTACGACGGGACATGGAAAGAAAAAAATAAAAACCAAAATTAATAAAACAATTAATATCTTTTGCAGTAAAACACTTCTATAATTGCATTAACACGTTTAATTTTGAAGATAAAGTAAATTGTTTAAAATTAGCAACAATAATCAGAATATTTAAAATTAGCACTTCACATAAAAATGACGATAACGGTATCTATATAAAGATATTTCACATTCAAAAGTTACCTTAGTATCGTAAACGTCTACTTTCCGCACAAAAGGAAAATAAAAAGGATGGAGTACTAGCAAAACTGGTAAGTACAAATAAAGACTCGACTGGTAATTTGGCTGCAGGAAAATAATGGAATAATGAGGCGGGTGATATGGATGGTGACAGATGATTCGCTGGCTGAACGTAGCCTAAATTAAAGAGCCAGGTCTTTGTACGCCCGTCAAACGAGGCAATTAGAATTTTGGGAATATTTTAGCAAAACAACAAAAAAAAGATATTATGGCACAAAAACACTGGATACAAAAAAAAGGAATCGGATTTATAACGTTTTTAAAAAAATGTAAATAATATGATATTCTCGAAAGACACGATGGCTAAAGCTGTAGTTGAATTTGAATAGAGTTCGTGGGCAAGCGTCCCCTTTGGTTTAGGCGGACCCAACAGCTCGCTGAACTCTCTTTCTCACTTGGAGAGCCCGCTGGATGCAGGCTCTAATTCTCCGACGACGGTGAAGAATCACGCGGAACACGCGGCGGTTGCAGACCGTCTCGCCGGTTCGGCACCCACAAGCGCCTTTCGGAGTCCTTCCGGCTCAGGCGGTCCCACTGGTGGCCTTTTTGTCCGGCAACGTATTTGGTTTTTAAAAAGAATTTGTATTTAATTCAATAATGTATTAGCACTTGCTATATAATGTTTGAACGCAAAAATCTAGAGAAATAGATCGCACTTCAACACGTTGCAACTAAGCAAATTATAGCAAGACCCTCAGACTAAACCATAATATGTTTTTTTCTTTAAAAATCTCCTCGTCCATCTGACACACTCCATCAATATCAACTTTTCCCTTTTTTGACAATCCTGAATACCTCAAAAATTCATATTCAAAATTAGCGCGAATATTATCTCAATTTATAACTGCCAGTCGTGTATCTCAAAATGCGGACTGATATAAGCGCTATCTACCTGCAATGCCGTGAATCACAATGTACGCTTTTTTATATATCAACCGCAACCTAGCCTTAGACCTCCCTTAGACACAGAAGTTCTAAAGAAAGTCGACAGATGTCGTACGATAAACGTCATGCTACACTTTGTAACAAATGTATGTAGGAAGGTAGTGGTTGCTCTTATATGTATGTCTTTAAATGTTTTATCGAACACTTTGGCGAAACAAACAGTCCATGCAATATCTTTTTAATTATTTCTATTTTTCGTAATTTCCGAGCGTCACAAACAAGATTTTCAAAAATTTATGTCTCAAAAACTACACATATTAGAAACGCGGGAGTTTTGCATTTGTAATGCTCTAAACTACAGTAATTTGTAATAAAATGGGGATGTCCCTTGTTTGGCTTCCATAAAACACTGTGCCACGCTAACTCTGCATGGACTGTCTAATTAAATTATGTGAAACTGTTACCATAAACGTCATGTTTTCTAATAAATATATCCTTAATGCTGACGTTGATGCTGCAGTGCAGAGCAGTGGCGATGGGGTAATTTTTTTTCTTAGACAAGCCGGAGTTTAATTTGAATTAAAAAAATTTCACGAGCTGTAGGAAAACTTCTCAGGTGCCTGAATAGTAGGCAAGTCGATGGCAATCGTGTTCTGTGGATGCACCGCCACTGGTGCAGAGATAGTGTGATCAGAACATAACCGTTTGTTGGCGTCGTTGAAGTTATAACATTATTATAAGTAAAGGATGTTTTTTTTAGAGGTATAGAAATTTGGAATGGAATAAAACAAAGATGTTCTTTTTAAATTGACATGAAATTAACTTTATTCGATAGAAAAATTTCTGGCATTATAATTTAAATATGACTTCTGGCATATGACTGCCACGGCTGGCTCGGACGTAGTCTAATCTGGAGCAAGGGGGGTTTCACTACGCAGTTTAGGTACATTTGGCCGGCGCACCTCCCGGGGAGTCGTATAGCAGTGGGCTGCCGCTCGGCTCGCACGATAGTCGTGTTAGTGGCGCTCGCGCAAAATTTAAAATACACAAAGGCTTCGAAACCTATTTCGATCTAATCCGTATAAAATATGTATTTACGGATGTCTGAATAAACGGAAGAACAAGGAAGCAGAAATAACATTTTTAAATTCGGACGATATTGAAAGGTCCCAAAGTCCTTACTTAGTAATAGTTAAAATAAACATCCTTAATTTATTGAATATCGGTTGCCCAGAAATAATATAAGGAACTGACTGACATATTTTCAAAGGAATACGGCTGTGGCATACCTACTTCCGTGAGAATCAGACATAATCTCTATAAAAAAATCTATCTCCGGATAAAAATTTCGTGTTTACATAATCAACGTTTGTAATTCCTATATACATATTTATCTAACAATAATAAATCAGTAGGTATAGGTACAAAAACTTGTCAAGTGCCAACCCCGCGCCGACGCTCACAGCTCGGTCATAAAACTGCGGCGCGCAAAGAAGATTCACGGTTCGTGCGCGGTTATAAGTTTCAATTTTGCTTGCAGGCGGCGAGTATAGGTATAATTTTATACCTAAATCTGACTTGTTAAGGAGTGAATTTTCTGTACGGTAGTACTATTAGTTATTCTGTGTCTGGAGGTCCAATTTTCGATTACTTTTTCCAACATTTGTGGCCGTATATCGGCAAGAACGCGGCGAATGTTGTCCTCCAAGTGGTCAATGGTTTTGGGCTTATCGGCGTAGACTAGCGATTTCACATATCCCCACAGAAAATAATTAAACTATATAAGTAAATAGTAGTAAAACTGGTTCTTTCCATTAATTTTAAGTTATAAATGAAATATGTATTTCCTTTATCCATTAAGTAACATAATGCATACTTTTAAAGTGAATACGTTCAAAATACATACTTTTGGAAAGTATACAAATCAAAAGTAATAACAATTGAAATAGTTATTTATTGGAACCGCCGTAATTTTGAAGCTGTTCTAAATCAATTGTCACTACTAATAGATATGCTATCTAAAAAATAAAACGGTGAAAAAGTTATATTGGGTGGTGATTTTAATATAGACTTGATGCAAAATAGTAAGCAATCGAGACATTACGTAGACTTTATAAAGGGGTACAACTTTACTCAATATATAAAGGATCCCACTCGCGTAACCAACACGACATCAACATTTTTAGGTCACATCTTTACAAACATTACGCACGAACAAATAAAAACAGAAGTCTGTGACTTTGGGTTCTCTTACCTCAAAGCCACCATAATTGAATTAACAATACCGCGAGAAAATAAAAATTGCAACTATACAAACATGAAAAGAATCTTTAGCATAACGAATGTGAACTACTTTAGACTATGTCTACAACAAATTGATTGGAACACACAATTTAAACCTGACAACGACATCAATAAAAACTATGAATTATTCAATAATACATCATCAAAAATTTTAAATGATAGGTACATTCATTTAAAATTTAAAAACCCCTAAAAACAGTAAAATAAAAAACAAAGTATAAAAAAATTGGCTCCCAAAGGGTATTAAAATGTCATGTAAAACAAAAAGATTATTGAAAACAATCCAGTCCGGTGATAAAATCCTTACCAAACATTATAAACAGTACCATAAGTAAAAAAACTTTAAATAAACCCTTAATAAATCTAAGACACTCCAATACATAAGAAAAATTCAAACTTTGGATAATGTATCTAAAACTATGTGGCAAGTAATAAACGATCACACGAATAAAACTAGAAAGCATACGCGGTAAAACATTAAGTTATCGATCCATAATAGGATTACGTCTGATCCTAAACAAGTATCGAACATATTCAACTAATTTTTTGCATCGGTAGGGGCTGTGAACGTTGGGTGCACTGCGCCGTGCGGCCGGCCTGTACAACTACCCACCTCAAATTCAATATACATAAGCCCGGTAGACATGATCGAAGTAAAAAATATCATTAGGAACTTGGATGAATAAATTAAAAGGATGGAGCATGCCTGTACAACAAACTGTGATGCAAGATGGCAGCTGGTTTGAATGTGTGTGTCCAGACGAGTGTTGCCATGTAATACAAATTTTCCCGATTAAGAATACAGTATTTTTGAATTAAAAAAAAATAAGATTAGTAATATATATGGTTAAATAGAATTAATAAGCACCTGTTTTAATAAATTTGATGAAATATACTGAAGAGGCGATTAAAAGGTCAAATTAAAAAAATCTAAATTTACTATTTATTATAAGTACAAGACTACTGTTAGGCCAGGCAATAGAGGGGTTGACCTCGCATTAACTCCTCAGTCCAAAAAAACTTTACAGCATGAGAAAGTGTCAGGAGTAGATGGTATATATATTTTTTTCGAAAAAAAACTATTATCCTTCTTAGGTTTTTTTATCTCAACTCTTATATCGTCTATATTTACGTTTGTAAAAATGCTTAGTCTAATTTTATTTCCCTAGAAATATTGACTTGATGTATGTAACCAATGTTAAAAATATCAAAAAAAAAATCCATAACTGAACATATTTTTTTATAAAAAAAAAACATTTTTTTTGTGTAACTCACATCGGAAATTTGCTACGTCTTTTTTTTACTGAAGTGACATTAAATGTATGTATTCTACGTCTGACAAAAAAAAACCAAAAATTTCATCATCAAACATTTTCAGTATAAAAATTTGCTTATTATTCGCAGTAGAACATTGCTCAGTCAATATTTTTTTTAAATTATATTTCTTTTAAGAGTTTTCTTGCGACTGTACAAAAATCCAAAAAAATATCCTGCGTATTAAAAAGTTAAATCATGTCACAAATAAAGATACCTAATATTTCACTCGTTAGTGGAATGTGCACGTGCAGGACGCGGGACGCGGGAGCGGGGATGCGAGGGGCCATGCGCAGCGTGTGCAAGCACGTTTACTGAACAATATCTCTCTAACTACTTTCGCTCAAAGCTCTCTAACTTCCTATGCACTTTTCTAATTATCTTCTTTAATAAACTCAAAGAAAAAGTTTACTTTTATGGTTTTGCACGTTATTAAAATATACTTTAACACTACATTAATACACCCATAATGTTAGTAATTTTATCTTAATTGATATAATTTGTAGTGGTGCTAAACGCCTAGTCACAGTGTAAATAAAAAAGTACACCAGTTGTAATATATTTGACACATTTTTAAAATGCATGCGTATTGTGTAGATGTGTCATATGCAGACTCCGTTATCAGTGGTGAAAATTTAATGATATCGAATCATAGGGTTGTCTCACAATATTTTATTTGGAGTACAACATGTGACATATTTAAAAAAAACATAATTTTCAATTATACCACCACTCCTTGACAAAAAGGTTCCATTCGTTGAGATGGTATTTTCATTAGGTAACATTTTCCGTAACTCTGATGTCTGGTTATCGCTTGTGCAATACAATTCATTTTTTGGCCATCCGTTTCCACTTGTCATAATTGTTTTGAATACTATGACCATTTCATCCTAGGAACCGTCATATATATACGTTTCAACACGAATCTTAGTCATCTTACTTTAAAATGTATATGAATTTGCACAATTGTATCATGTTACTGAAAAAAAAAACAAATTTATTTATTTATTAGAAAACTATAATCTAATAGGTACGCTTACCAGGCTTATCTATTCGAAAAAAATGGTATCTATGGCACAGTTATACTAAATTTTGTAACCAACTAACCGCATCGCTGAGACTGAGAAACTTTGCAAGATTATTCAGGAAATCCAAACTTTTACTGAATAAACAATTAAGTGATTAATATGACATGAATCATAATTGCCGAAAAAAATACAATTAAGTAACTATTATGGAGTTTATATACCAAATTAAACCTCGGTAAAGTCCTTTGCCTTAATATATAAATAAAATAAGTATATAGATTACATTAGAATATATATACATCATGAGAAGAATATTAAAATGTGCTATGCCAACCCTAGCATTTTCATTAAAATTTCACCACTGAAAACGGGGTCAGTCATATGGAACAAATAAAACTATTTTGTAAATTTTTGGAAATTGTGATTTTCTTTAAGTTGACACAGCTAATTTAATAGGTACCGTAAAACCTCCTAACTAATGTCTAAAGCTAGGTAGTTTTGCTTACGTAAGTAGCAACGCGAATGGTAGAAAAAACTCAAATTACGCTTAAAATAACAATTGTATAAATACTGAAATACGCAATGAACTTGTGGACCATAGTTGTAGTAGTCCTAATCACTAGAGATCTTGGTCACTTTTTCTTAGTGTCACGCTGGTAGCCTATTTTTATTGAGCTGCATTGATATTTTTATTAAATGAGACGAGTAACTAAACATTTTTTTATCTACACTCATATTGTAAGTTCTCTAAAACGTGTTCGAAAACGGTAGGCAATGGCTAGCATTACCACGACCGATTTTACTATGATAAGCTTTTTATCCGTAGCAGTAACGTAATTTTAACTTTTCATGCTCAATTATTGATGTGCTATGAGTTTTGATAACATAATGTACACCTGCACCCTCCCAGGGATCCGCCGACAGCCCGACACGCGCCCGTTCGACCGCCGCCACAATCGAGTTGGCCATGGTGGCGGTGCAATGGCGGCCATTCTATGGTTTCCAAATAAGGCATTTAGAATAAATAATATGAGTGTAGATAAAGCAGTGTATGCAACTGTACGTAATTAGGCCTTAAAACACTCGTGTGATCTTATTATGAAATTCGCCTGCGGCTCATTTCATAAAACCACACTCATGTTTTAAGGACCCTTATTACGTAACAGTTACATAAACTACTATTTCTTAAACATTTGCAGAAATATTATACACCGTGTTTTTATGGTTCCGTACCCAAAGGGTAAAAGCTAATTCCCTATTACTAAGACTCCGCTTTCCGTCTGTCTGTCTGTCACCAGGCTGTATCTAACGTGATAGTTAGACAGTTGACATTTTCATAGATGTATTTCTGTTAAAACTATAACAACAAATACTAGAAAAAAGAATAAAATAAATATTTAAGGGGGCTCCCACACAACACATGATTTACTTGCCGTTTTTATAGATAATGGTACGGAACCCTCCATGCGCGAGTCCGACTCGCACTTGGCTGATTTTTTATTTATGTACGTTAACTGTAGCATAGGCTTAGGTTGGTAATTTTTTACCAACAGATTTATTCAATCGGTCACTAATGTAACTGTGGTGACGAAAATTTGTTCCTGTTTTCCCTCATTAGGGATACAGGGCTCGCATAAAACTTTTGTACTTGCCACGATCTTAAACGGCAACTTCTAGCCTAGACCGGCTTAAGCTATATCTGTCTCAACTTATCGCCTCTTTGTATTGCGGGTTTGGGGGGATGACCCGACATCCTACTGCCAGTAGATTGCCAGCGGAGACTATGTGGATAAGTGGTTATCCGGTCTTCGGAGTAAGTATTCGCTTCGATCCATACAGATTAAAAATAATTTATTGTACCTACGAAACAACACATGACAATGGCCAGTGTTTGGCGTACAATAATGTTGATTCTATTGCATGTTATGTCATTGAATGTCTAATAATATTTATAGTCATATCAACCATAGGTAGATGCCAAAAAAAAGATGCTGCCTGCTGGCCTCGCCTCGGATACCGGAGGACTTGGTCACTTTTTCTAAAGCATATTACATCTACTCGTATTTCGACTTATAACAAAAAACAATTTTATTTAAAGAAGAAATCTTATTTAAGCGTCATTTATAAGTACAACTTATGTTTAAATTTGAGGAAAATAAAGAGTTTAAGTCATCTGGCAAATGCGCTGTTTCGCATATGTCTTGATATACCCGTTATGAAGAAATCTATGGTTGTCGCTCTAGCGGGGAGGCGGGGGGCGACGACAAAAAGTCGCGCGTACCAGATCTGTAGGCATGGCAGTTCCCCTGCCAAGTCGAGCAAAACAAAGGCACGGCCGAACCATCCTTTTTCCGAAGTCATTCAGAACATTTTCGACCCCCCTCTAATTTTGTTATCGATAAAGCTAGAAGGCTGAAATTTCTGTGACCAAGAGGCCATAACACAAGGAAAATATATTCCCAATACTTCACTATATACTTTAACAACTATTGCAAGTCAAAATTCCTTAATTTTGTCACTGACTCACTGATTACGATCATCGTATATCTAAAATACTTCTAGCAGTCCCACAAGCTCCAAATTTTGAACACTTCTGACTTCTAGGGTTAATTCTTAGACTATAAAGCCACTGAAAATTAAAACATACCGCAATATCCCGGGTTCTCTAGTTTTACAAACCGCACAGTTAACATTGTAATCCTATATAAATATATGCAGAAACAAAGTTATTTTTTCTGTTTCTTTTTATTATAAAAATATAAACATCTAATATTCAAAGGATCACAATGACATGTTGTTAGTAAACTCCGGCACACCGGCTTGGTTTTACATTAGATCTCATTACTTTTTGAAGTAGGAGAACTGCGTTGCGAGACTGACATTATTGTACATGTAATGTTTTTGATGGGATACAATTTATTGCTTTAGAGATTTACATGTACTCTCTTCTCTCTAGTGATTACTTGCCGAGTAATACCCAGCTAGGTAGATGTGTACCAGGCCAGTAATTTGTTCTAAGGGCACACCCTTAGAACAAATTACTGGCCTAGTGGCTTAGTGTCACAACACTAAAATGCTCAAACTTGGTTGAGGCATATAGCATGCGTACCATGAGACCGGTAGGGCGTTTCTCAAAAAGTCCTCGGCAATGCGCCGAGGGTCATGTTTCTGCGTTGAACAAACGTTAGCGGCATCTATATAACTCGATCAATGCACCATCTGTTGGTAGGCGGCGTGATTAGTGTCGAAGCGTAGTTGTATCGGTGCATGCGGCTGCATTGTGTGCATTATGACACTACAAGCGTCATTTGTTGGCGAGTAGTGGTCATGGTGTTCTATTTAGTGAGGCAATGATACTCTGATGCTTCAATTAAATACTAAATTGTTTAATTAATAATACGCCATCAAAATATTTATTAAAATTATAATGATACGTAGATTGCATGTTCTTAATTTATCAATTTTTATTTATATATGTATGGTTTATGTAAGTTTATTTTTATTTTATATGTGTAAGTTTATAATTGTTTAGCTTGTTGATTTGAATTTGCAACACCTACGTATTTCTGATTATTTTCAATGGTTTCCGCTTCCCAAAGGTTGTCTGGAAGAGATCGCTTTTTAGCGATAAGACCGCCAATTGTTTTACCTCTGATTATTCTGTATGTAACTTGTATTTTATGTGTTTCTTTATTTTGAGGTGTGCAATAAAGAGTATTTATGTTATGTTATGTTATGTTATACGTGTTAAGTACAAATATGAAATTAGGCAATTATATAATTAAAGTAACTTACTCCACTTTTTTCACTATGACGCAAGCATAGCTGAGTCGTAGCCGCGAATGCTAAACTGGACTCAATAGCTGAAGCACGACGACATATTACTGCGTGCTTACTCGCTTTAAAAGGCTAGACAAATTTTTTATTTCAAGATTTGACGTATTGTATGTGGAATATTTTTTGGTAATTTCGGTTTTGGCTGTTGGATTGACTACCTAATAGACCCGTACCGATAAATTATGTAGTTTCGATAATATTAAAGATGCTTATTATTCGCATACAGAGTTCAGGCCATCCAACTTAGCTAATAATAATAATTTGTGTCATCCTAGGTTGTTGCGTAGGTAGAAACTTAGACATTTCTTTTTTTAAACATTATTCGTTAAATAGAAAATTAGAGATCAAAATTGTTTTTTCACTGTAACAGCAAAGTTGTTACTGACGCACGCACGCGTTTTGTGTCACTTTCGTCAATAGAAATACTGACGTTCAATCAGCACATATATGTGGACTTTTACAAGCCTATATAAAATTAGAGTTGATCGATTAGGTACTGTGCTTTCTATAATATCGGTATCTATTATTTGAATCAATTTGTGCCATATTAATCAATGATATTTATTTACTTTAATTTTTTTTCTTGTATGACCCCTGTTAACAGTACAATAAAATATTAAAGTTATTAAAGTTTGCATCAATATTTTTATAAAAGCGTATCGAAATAATGTTTGAAATTTGTGTCATTATAATCAATGGATTATTTTTATTTTTCAGAATGAAAATTTGTTTTACGTAACGGGCATGCGCGGGGAAGGGTCAGGCGCGGGCGGGGTTCATGTGCCGACCGGCTGCCTAGCGGCTTGTTTGTTTCCTATTATTACTCTATACATACATATAGTAATAGTAGTAATAAGTGCGACAAAGACAAACAGCGATTTTTCAGTCGCTGTTCTTTATTTTTCATAGTAAAGAAAGCAATAATATAAAACTTAAGTCATTTAAGGATAATTAATGTAAACGTAGTCCATAAGGGACTGCAACGGCGGATCTGTGTGCCACGGTAAACCTAGTTTACCATTTAAACAGTATTTTGGCAAATTGTAACTTGTAACTAATAAATATGTAATTTATGCATTAAGGCGGTTTGTTTACAGAGTGGCTATCGTGAAACGCGAAAATCGGAATATCGTTATCTGCCTCTCGGTTGGACTAGCAAAGGGCCGGGCCGGACTTAATAAATTTTTCATCAGTGTGATGTCATAATAAGGCTATTAACTTATCGTATATAACACATAAAAATAAGCAACTTTTCTTTAACACATTTTTTTTTACTCAATAATTTAGAAGTTATGGGGCCCTGAAGGTCAAGTACAATTTGGACTATTTTGGTTGGAATGGTGTCATTATGACACATACTTTATTTTGTAGAATGTGTTAAAATAAGCAAGTTTTATAAGAAACATTTTTTTTACCCAAAAACATCGAAGTTACCGGACTTTGAAGATTGACTACATGGACTAATTTGGACTTAAAAAATAAAATGGCGACGGGGTATCATTATAACGTGTACTTTTAATGATTTTTTCCGTATAGAATACGCTAAAATAAGCGTCTTTTATTTGAAAAACTTTTCCCTAAAATCAAAAATGACCGAGATAATGGACTTTGAACTTGTACATAATTTAGACCTCGAAAAAAAATCATCGACGGGACGTCATTATAACGTGTACATTTTATGATTTTGCCGTATAGAATACGCTAAAATAAGCGTGTTTTACTCAAGAAACTTTTCTCTAAAATCAAAAATGGCCGAGGTAATGGATACGAGGTAACTTGTATATAATTTGGACTTCTAAAAATACCGTCGACGGGACTTCATTATAACGTGTACTTTTATGATTATTCCTTATAGAATATGTTAAAATAAGCGTGTTTTATTTGGAAAACTTTTCTTTATAATAAAAAATGGCCAAGATGTAATAATAAAAAATGGACTTTGAACTTGTATATCCCGCTATACTTCATTATAACGTGTACTTTTTATGATTATTCCGCATAGAACATGCTAAAATAAGCGTGTTTTATTTGAAAAACTTTTCTTAATAATCAAAAATGGCCGAGATAATGGACTTAGAACTTGTATATAATTTGGACTTCGAAAAAAAATCATCGACGGGACGTCATTATAACGTGTACATTTTATGATTTTGCCGTATAGAATACGCTAAAATAAGCGTGTTTTACTCAAGAAACTTTTCTCTAAAATCAAAAATGGCCGAGGTAGTGGATACGAGGTAACTTGTATATAATTTGGACTTCTAAAAAAAACGTCGACGGGACTTCATTATAACCAGAGCTCGGATTTTTCACGGCAAAACAAAACACTAGCGTAATTTAGCCAGTGCTTGAAATATTATTTTATTGACACCTATCGAGTCTTACTAGAGTATATGACAGGTATTGCCTCAGTACATTTATTCTTTTTTTATTCGATGGTACACCTATCAGTGTGAATGTCAAAATTTAAAAACTAACAAACGTGCGAAAATTTCGAAAAACAGGAGACTTACTAGAGCTCAAAATCAATATTTTTGACTCTAAGGTGACCTACTGGGGGTTAGAAGGTTGTGCATTAATTACCGGACATCCTGTATAAGTAATAAAATAACTTTTCATTTTAGCTTTGCCATAGTCGAGCAACAAATAGGTAGGTCTGCATGTACAACTTAGAACGAAGTAACTATACCACCTCATTTAAAATGATAGAAACGACTGCAAATTTCATCTCACATGACATATGACATTCACACTTTAACTGTCATTTCATTACGTATAAAACGTAAATTGCATCTAGGTATTATTTATTTCGCAACGCATTGAATCCGACGTGTTGGATATACGTATAATAACTTAATATTGCAAGGTATCAATTAATACAAAAATGAGTAATGTACAAGATCGGATCAAAACGTGGATTGAAAATCACCCTGAGTTAGTCTATAATGAAGTGACCTCCACTATATACTGCTCTATGTGCGATATGCATCTAAAACTGAAGAAATGCAATATTGAGAATCATGTGAAAAGCAACCGCCACAATTACCGTTCGGGGCAACCAAATAGGAAACATCAATTTTATTTTGATTTTATTATTTTTCTTATTTCATGCAACATACCATGGGCAACAGTCAACAACAATAATTTTCGTAATTTTTTTAACAAGTATTTATGTTGCGACTGCTCTATGACTTCTTTACCGGACGAATCGACCCTGCGAAAAATTTATTTAAATCTCGTGTACAAAAAAACTATACAGGGTATAAGAGAGGTAAACAAAACCAATTATTTGTGGATATCTATAGACGAAACACCAGATTTCATGGGAAAATGTGTGACAAACGTGGTGATTCGGTCTTTGCAAAAAAATTGTTCTAAGCAATTTTATCTTTTGGGGTCGAAGGTTTTAGAGAAGGTAAATGGGGAAACAATAGCAAACCTAATAATAAACCAATTAAAATTTTTGTTTCAAAATTCTTTCAATGATAACGTAAACAATTTGCGTTTACTTTGCACAGATAGTGCCGCATATATGCTTAAAGCCGGTCGTATTTTAAAAGCAACGTTTCCTCGTATGAAACACATTACGTGTTTAGCTCATGGTCTGCACCGGGTTGCCGAAGAAGTGCGAGATAATTTCAAAGGTGTGGATGGGTTGATATCGAATGTCAAAAAGATATTCCTAAAATCTCCAGAGCGTGTACGCCTTTTTAAGGCAAAATATCCGTCCATTCCCCTACCTTCCGAGCCAATTATCACCAGATGGGGAACTTGGATATCTGCTGCGGTATATTACGCTCAATACTATGAGCAAATACGTGATGTCGTCTCCATACTTGCTAATGACTCGGCAGCTATAAGAGCTGCAAAAAAATGTTTTCAAACACGCAAACTACGACCGGAGTTAAATTTCATTCGCGACAACTACGAAGTAATAGCCTCTTCAATAGAACAATTGCAATGTTCGACTTTATCCATTGCGGAATCCTTCCTCATTCTGGATACTGTTCGTTGCTACGTAAACTGGAGTAAACTTTTACCAGTGATACGTACATTTGAAGCCGTGCTCGAACGAAATCCTGATTACGAAATTTTAAGAGACATCTGAAAATATTACCCGAACTGATAATGAATTCTATAAATTTGCTCCCTTGACGTCAACTGAAGTTGAACGTACATTTAGTGTACATAAATGGATTTATAGTGATAAACGCAACTGTTTACTCCCAGAGAATGTTGAAAAGATAATGATCATCTGCTCCTATCACTATTACCCAAATAAAATGTCTTGTGCTGCTGTGTGTACTGATGTAGATTTTGAAGAAGAAATTGCGTCTGTTTCTAATATATAGTAACTTTATACAAATGTTTTTATTAGTTTTATTACATATTAATTTTATTTGGTGACTTTTATTTCTTCTAGTTCTGAATTATCGATATCGATAAAATAATATTTCAAGCACTGGCTAAATTACGCTAGTGTTTTGTTTTGGCGTGAAAAATCCGAGCTCTGATTATAACGTATACTTTTTATGATTATTCCGCATAGAATATGCTAAAATAAGCGTATTTTATTTGAAAAACTTTTCTTTATAATAAAAAATGGATTTTGAACTTGTATATCCCGATATACTTCATTATAACGTGTACTTTTTTATGACTTTTCCGTATAGAATAAGCTTAAATAAGCGTGTTTCATTTCAGAAGCTTTTCTCTAACATCAAAAACGGCCGAGATAATGGACTTTGAACTTGTATATAATTTAGACTTCAAAAAAAATACCATCGACGGGACGTTATTATAACAAGTACTTTTTATGATTATTCTGCATAGAATACGCTAAAATAAGCGTGTTTTATTTGAAAAACTATTCTCTAAAATCAAAAATTGCCGAGATAATGGACTTTGAACTTGTATATCGAGACGCCATTATAACGTGTACTTTTTATGATTTTTCCGTATAGAATACGCTAAAATAAGCATGTTTTATTAGAAAAACTTTTCTCTTTAATCAAAAATGGCTGAGATAATGGACTTTGAACTTGTATATAATTTGGACTTCGAAAAAAAAACCGTCGACGGGACGTCATTATAACGTGTACTTTTTATGATTTTTTCGCATAGAATGCGCTAAAATAAGCTTGTTTAATTTCAGAAACTTTTCTTTAAAATCAAAAATGGCCGAGATAAATGGACTTTGAACTTATATATATTTTGGACTTCAAAATAAAACCAGCGACGGGACGGGCCGTCATTATAACGTGTACTTTTTATTATTATTCTGTAAATAATACGCTAAAATAAGCGTGTTTTATTTGAGAAACTTTTCTCTAAAATCAAAAATGGCCGAGATAATAGACGTTGAACATGTATATAATTAGGATTTGGAAAAAAAAATCATCGACGGGACGTCATTGTAACATGTACTTTTTATGATTTTTCCATATAGAATACGCTAAATTAAGCGTGTTTTACTTACGAAACATTTCTCTAAAATCAAAAATGGCCGAGATAATGGTCTCTGAACTTGTATATAATTTGGACTTCGAAAAAAAACCATCGACGGGACTTCATTAAAACGTGTACTTTTTATGATTATTCCGTATAGAGTATGCTAAAATAAGTGTGTTTTACTTAAGAAAATGTTCTCTAAAATCAATAATGGCCGAGATAATGGACTTTGAACTTGTATATTATTTGGATTTCAAAAAAACCATCGACGGGACGCCATTATAACTTTTCTCTCAAATCAAAAATGGCCGAGATAATGGACTTTGAACTTATATATTATTTGGATTTCGAAAAAAAACCATCGACGGGACGTCATTATAACATGTACTTTTTATGATTTTTCCATATAGAATACGCTAAAATAAGCGTGTTTTATTTAAAAAACTTTGCTCCAAAATCAAAAATGGCCGAGGTAATGGACTCTGCACTTGTTCCTCCTTTTTGTAAAGGGCGGCAACGCGCATGTGACACCTCTGGTGTTGCAGGCATCCATATGCTACTGCTTACCATCTGGCGGGCCGTATGCTTGTTTGCCACGTTGTGGTATTAAAAAAAAAGAGTAAAATAAGAATACAATAAAACGAAATAAACGGAATAAAAACAGAATCAATACAAAATGACAAAATAAAAACAAAATACAGACGAAAATAAAAAACGAAAATAAACAAAAGTAAAAAAAAATATACGTTAGTGTCGTGGAACACTCGGTTAGAACAAAGTAATATTATTGAATTTTTGACTTTTTCGTAATTTTTGTCGATTTTTGTAGATTTTTGAAATTTTTGAGATATTTGAGATTTTTGAGATTTTTGAAACTTTGAGATTTTTTGAGATTTTTGAGATTTTTTGAGATTTTTGAGATTTTTGATATGGTTGATTTTTGAGATTTTTGAGATTATATAATTTTGTTTATTTACAAATTTTATTCAAAAAATAATAAATATAATTTGCTCACAAAAGCATAAAAGTTATTAACGATTAATTAGGTAACGTTAATATTCGTTGGAACCGTGCGTGAAATAAAACGTCTAGTTGGGAGTGGGGACGTCAATATCGTATTGACAACATATCGCGGCGATTATAGACCCCCTTACGTTCGGGAAGGATTCGGTCACCTAGGGCCACTTCCTTGTACGGCCACCGTAAGTTTCCCTATTCAACTACCTGGCAACACCGCTACCGTGAAGTTAATAGTTTACGAATTTACTGATTCTTAATATGATTACGCAATGAATTGTTTACTTAACGGTGAAAAGTTACCCCATCCGTTTTTTTCTTTCGAACGGTGGCATTTCTGCAGCATTTGACAAGGCACGACGGCATATTTTAATTTTATCTACACTCATATTGTAAGTACTCTAAAATGCGTTCAAAAACCGTAGGCAATGACCAGCATTCCAACAAACGATTTCACTATGATAAGTTTCTTATCTGTGGCAGTACCGCAATTATAACGTTTCATGCTCAATTATTGATGTGCTCTGAGTTTTGATAACATAATGTACACCTGCACGCGCCCGCGGCCGGCGACACCCGCCCGCGCGTCCGCCGGCACAATCGAGTTGGCCGCGCCGACACAATCGAGATGGCCACGGCGGTACTGTGGCGGCCATTCTATGGTTTACGAATACGGCATTTATAATAAATAAAATGAGTGTAGATAAAGCAGTGTATGCAACTGTACGTAATTAGGCCTTAAAGTACTCGTGTGATCTTATTATGAAATTCGCCTGCGGCTCATTTCATAAAACCACACTCATGTTTTAAGGACCCTTATTACGTAACAGTTACATAAACTACTAATTTTTAACAGCACTTGACTGCATAGACGTTTGGACACGACTGTCGGGGGAGCGGCTCATTATTGCTGTGCGTATGTGTGTATAGTACGTAACCACGAGGACACTGGCTCATTATGAAATCACAAAATGTTGTTAGCAGTACTCCATCTGAAGAATTATATAAATCTATGATTAGAAACTTAAAAAATAAACGAGGCTTCGGAGTGGACGAGATGCCACCTATACTACTCAGATACTGCGCCGATGAAAATTAGCTTTGCCTATCGATACCTTTGAGTTCAACTGGCGTAAAGGACATTTTGGCGAAAATGAGTTATGTTTACAGTTTTGTTCAGAATTTTAAGCTCCGTCGTTCTGTAAAGTTAAAATTTCGATATCTCTGAAAAAGTTCCCTTACGACGACCCAATTTTTATACTATGAGCTTGCAAAAACAGCTTTTCTAAAGGGACGTAAATGACCGGTTATAGATAACAAGCTTAACGATATAATCGTAAAGGAAGCCGCGAAATCTAAATGTAGTCGTAAGTAATTTACATACATTATGTCGTCCTTGAAGCCCTTCATTTAACTTGATTATTTTCCAAACCGTCGACGGGACGTCATTATAACGTGTACTTTTTATGATTTTTTCGTATAGAATACGCTAAAATAAGCTTGTTTAATTTCAGAAACTTTTCTCTAAAATCAAAAATGGCCGAGATAAATGGACTTTGAACTTATATATATTTTGGACTTCAAAATAAAACCAGCGACGGGACGGGACGTCATTATAACGTGTACTTTTTATTATTATTCTGTAAAGAATACGCTAAAATAAGCGTGTTTTATTTGAGAAACTTTTCTCTAAAATCAAAAATGGCCGAGATAATAGACGTTGAACATGTATAAAATTAGGATTTGGAAAAAAAATTCATCGACGGGACGTCATTGTAACATGTACTTTTTATGATTTTTCCATATAGAATACGCTAAATTAAGCGTGTTTTACATACGAAACATTTCTCTAAAATCAAAAATGGCCGAGATAATGGTCTCTGAACTTGTATATAATTTGGACTTCGAAAAAAAACCATCGACGGGACTTCATTAAAACGTGTACTTTTTATGATTATTCCGTATAGAGTATGCTAAAATAAGTGTGTTTTACTTAAGAAAATGTTCTCTAAAATCAATAATGGCCGAGATAATGGACTTTGAACTTGTATATTATTTGGATTTCGAAAAAACCATCGACGGGACGCCATTATAACTTTTCTCTCAAATCAAAAATGGCCGAGATAATGGACTTTGAACTTATATATTATTTGGATTTCGAAAAAAACCATCGTTGGGACGTCATTATAACATGTACTTTTTATGATTTTTCCATATAGAATACGCTAAAATAAGCGTGTTTTATTTAAAAAACTTTGCTCCAAAATCAAAAATGGCCGAGGTAATGGACTCTGCACTTGTTCCTCCTTTTTGTAAAGGGTCGGCAACGCGCATGTGACACCTCTGGTGTTGCAGGCATCCATATGCTACTGCTTACCATCTGGCGGGCCGTATGCTTGTTTGCCACGTTGTGGTATTAAAAAAAAAGAGTAAAATAAGAATACAATAATACGAAATAAACGGAATAAAAACAGAATCAATACAAAATGACAAAATAAAAACCAAATACAGACGAAAATAAACAAAAGTAAAAAAAAAAATACTTTAGTGTCGTGGAACACTCGGTTAGAACAAAGTAATATTATTGAATTTTTGACTGTTTCGTAATTTTTGTCGATTTTTGTAGATTTTTGAGATTTTTGAGATATTTGAGATTTTTGAGATTTTTGAAATTTTTGAGATTTTTTGAGATTTTTGAGATTTTTGATTTTTGTGATTTTTGTGATTTTTGTGATTTTTGTGATTTTTGTGATTTTTGAGATTTATGGGGATTTATTGAGATTTTTGAGATTTTTGATATGGTTGAGATTTTTGAGATTTTTGAGATTTTTGAGATTTGAGATTTTTGAGATTTTTGAGATTTTTGAGATCTTTGAGATTTTTGAGATTTTTGAGATTATATAATTTTGTTTATTTACAAATTTTATTCATAAAATAATAAAAAATATAATTTGCTCACAAAAGCAAAAAAGTTATTAACGATTAATTAGGTAACGTTAATATTCGTTGAAACCGTGCGTGAAATAAAACGTCTAGTTGGGAGTGGGGAGGTCAATATCGTATTGACAACATATCGCGGCGATTATAGACCCCTTACGTTCGGGAAGGATCCGGTCACCTAGGGCCACTTCCTTGTACGGCCACCGTAAGTTTCCCTATTCAACCACCTGGCAACACCGCTACCGTGAAGTTAATAGTTTACGAATTTACTGATTCTTAATATGATTACGCAATGAATTGTTTACTTAACGGTGAAAAGTTACCCCATCCGTTTTTTTCTTTCGAACGGTGGCATTTCTGCAGCATTTGACAAGGCACGACGGCATATTTTAATTATTTTTAACAGCACTTGACTGCATAGACGTTTGGACACGACTGTCGGGGGAGCGGCTCATTATTGCTGTGCGTATGTGTGTATAGTACGTAACCACGAGGACACTGGCTCATTATGAAATCACAAAATGTTGTTAGCAGTACTCCATCTGAAGAATTATATAAATCTATGATTAGGAACTTAAAAAATAAACGAGGCTTCGGAGTGGACGAGATGCCACCTATACTACTCAGATACTGCGCCGATGAAAATTAGCTTTGCCTATCGATACCTTTGAGTTCAACTGGCGTAAAGGACATTTTGGCGAAAATGAGTTATGTATACAGTTTTGTTCAGAAATTTAAGCTCCGTCGTTCTGTAAAGTTAAAATTTCGATATCTCTGAAAAAGTTCCCTTACGACGACCCAATTTTTATACTATGAGCTTGCAAAAACAGCTTTTCTAAAGGGACGTAAATGACCGGTTATAGATAACAGGCTTAACGATATAATCGTAAAGGAAGCCGCGAAATCTAAATGTAGTCGTAAGTAACTTACATACATTTTGTCGTCCTTGAAGCCCTTCATTTAACTTATTTTCCAAATTGTATGGCCAGGATGGGCGTAAAGGACATGTATTATTACACTTGCCTTTTACGGCGTGCCCTACAATTGGTTTTACTATAAGTGTATGAAGTAAACAAGGTTGTAAACGGCTTTTCTAATATCTGTGTGGTTTACTGCCCTAAAGTTTTTGCTAAATTCTAAAATCAAAACAATGGACGTAAAGGTTTCAAATGTCAAACAAATAGTTTTCTGGGTCCTTTATTCCTAAAATGTGAGTAATTTCGATACCATTGGGTTCAAGTAGCATAAAGGACAAAATGCTGGTTTTCAGGAGACGCGAAAAAAAGCAGTCTTTGTTTTAATTTTGATACTATTTTTTTTGTTTATCGACCTATATATTTGACGTGTATTAGAAAAGTAGTCCAAATCTAAGTACTTATATTTAATCTAAATTAAGACTCATATCAATAAACTAAATATAACAGAAGTTAGGTGTCCTTTACAATCGGTGAAAACGCTATGAATGTTTTTTACGCCCATGAAATTAAATTAAAAAAAATTAAAATGATCAGGTCGTAAGCAACAATCTCAGATTATTTTAATCCAATTTCGGGGCGTAAGTAACGGTCTTCGATTATTTTGCTCCAAATTCGGTGCGTATAGTTACCGGCCATGGTACACACGTTAACTGTTTTCAGCATAGCTTACCGTTATGAAGCCTAAATAATGTATCAAAACGTGGTTTCTTCTGCTTGGTATACCCAGATTAAATTTTTAATGAATATTATTCTAATAATATAGTAATAATTTAGAGAACACAATATTTTTAACCAGTTATGTAATATTATTATATGATCCGGGAACGAGATAATGTCCCAGTGCTTAACACTGTACCAATTACTGTCACCCTCAGCCTTGAATCATAACAAGGGAAGTTAAAGACCGGCTTAAACGATGATTCAAATTAGGGTATTAAGCATTACTTAGGACGTTTATGCAGAGAATTTTAATTGTATTCAGTAAGTTATCTCGATAATAACATTGAAAAACCAGAACGGGATAAAAAACGAGGGAAGAAGCGAGATGGCGCCTTACCAAATTTTAAGAACTTTCTTGACACGTTCCTCGAATACAACGCACGTATCATGAGAAAAAACTATTCAAATCTATTGTCTAAGTCTGAGAATAGAACAAGAGCATAAAAACTACCGCTTGCGCTGCGTATTTATTTTACAATTAGCCAAAGAAATTTTCATAATTTTCTTCAATTCACGACTATCGGTCATTTTCGGCAACTCTCGGTTCGTTTCGCTGAATTTGAAGTGTGTCTTATGTCTTAGAGAACTAAACCAACCCGAGGGGCCATGTTTGTCATTTTCTATACAAAAAACCGGCCAAGTGCGAGTCGGACTCGCGCACCGAGGGTTCCGTACAAAGCTGTAGGTATATAAGTAAAAGTTCACCCGTCGCATTGATATAGAAACTTGATTTTGACACAGCTTAAAGATAGATAGATAGATATATTCTTTATTTGCTTGCCACAATATACACACAGTTAGGTAGGTACATAAATTACATCCTTAAAAGAAAGAAGCTATAAAAATTGTTAAACATATGAAACCAAAAGCAAAAAGAAAACGATTTCTGTGTGCGTTGCGGCAATACAAAAGGGTTCTGACTCAGCAATACGCTGACTCTTACGGGCGAAGCACTGGTATTCTGCCAGAACCCAGGCCACGTCACATGTATGATAGAAGTATAAATATCTTAATTTTTACTATGATTAACTTAATGTATCTACTTGTGTAAAAAGAAAAAGAAAATGGGGTGTATGCTGATACCGATATGTAATGTAGTGTAAGTGTAGGTAGTGTAAAAAGATAACAGAAAACATATAACATATTAAAGGTATTATAAACCTGAGTATTTGATATGAATTTTAATTTAATACCTAAAAGGTAGTAAGTTTAAATTAAAAAAAAATAATATTTGTATGAATTTACTAAAAATGTCTACTTTTCGTAATTTTTCCTTTGTCTGTGCTATATTAAGTTTCTTCGTGCCAAGTTTCAAGTTTCTGCGTTTACGGGAAGTACCCCTTAGGTTTTGAGTTTCTTGCGAGTACTCAGTTTCAAAATATGCGACTTAAATTGCTATTTCTTTTGATTGCGTTGACATAAAAGTTTGGTTTTGCTACATCTGAAAGTTCCTATAGCCCTGAGTATTTGACATGAATTTCAATTTAATACCTCCACGCGTTTACGAGGAAAAAGGTAGTAAGTTTAAAATTAAAAAAAATATTTTTTTGTATGTTTTTACTAAAAATTTCTACTTTTTGTAATTTTTCCATTGTCTATGACGTTGCTTCGTGCCGAATTTCATGTTTCTGAGTTCACGGGAAGTACCCCTTAGGTTTTGCGAGTGCCGAAAAATCTAAAATTGCAGCATAAACGACTGTATCTTTTGATTGCGCTGGCTTACAAGTTTGATTTTTTCACAGCTCCAAGGGACAATAGACCTGAGTATTTAATAAAAATTTCAGCTTAATACCTCCACGCGTTCCTGAGAAAAATGATCTTGACAGACAGACAGACAGACAGACAGACAGACAGACAGACAGACGGACAACAAAGTGATCCTATAAGGGTTCCGTTTTTTCCTTTCGAGGTACGGAACCCTAAAAAGTGTCCGATTTTTGCGAGGGAGGGGAACATCAAATGTATGGCTATTCGTACATAACGTACAAATAGCCACGTCAGATAAACGTCAGTCCATACAATAAATATGACCACTGGTCATATGTTTTCGGCAGAGGGGAACGCCTGTCATGGCCGCTCCGTTTGGTTGAATTCTCTAATCTTATGAAGGTACTCTTTGAGACAAATGTCAAAATGAAAATAAATGGATCTTTATGTCATATCATAATTATTGTTTGTTATGATACTTATGATGATTGTTTAAGGCGACGATATATGCAAACACGTCAAATCGAGGTGTTTTTGTGCAAGGTTTTTGAAGAAAACAAACCACGTTGGAGCATGAATGTTACATTTTCTGTAGGGGCATATAGTTGTGTTCGCTGTACCGATACGTGCTTGGTCTTGTATAACATAATTAGGTATATATATCATCGTTAAGAAACTGTTTTGGAGAAAACTTGTCGCAAGTTTTATGTCGGTCAGAAATAATTCTATGTTGCGAAATTAAACATAACTACGTCTTAGCACATTACTAATGTTCGGCAGATACTATAGTCGTATTAAGCGCTTAATAAAGGTTTAAGACGCAAAACCTTGTAAGAGCCTGTAATAATCAGAACTATGCAATTGCTAATAAAACTTATAGGCGTTTATTCTATTGCAGCCAGAGACATGTTTCATGTGTCAAATTTGAGTAATATGATTAGTAATTTTGAGCGCGGAAATTCGTTCCACATAGCTTAGGTTATAGTACGCTTGCTTACTAAGTAGATATGTCCGAGTTCAAATCTAGGCTGATGTTAACTTTTTTGTTTATTTTTTTATCTCATTTCTCATTTATATTTTCAATCCTGATCCTAAGCGATTTATAGGTATTTTTGGACAAAAAAAAGTCAAATCATACTATAGTCAAGTTACTAGTTAGTTTAATCTTTTTATTTTGACTTTTTTACCCAATATATTTAAACTACCAACTTATAAAAGAGACTAATTCATTATTCAATTTTTACAGTGGGTATGGGTACTTTTTACCATAGACGGCTTCGTCCATGTTTTTACCATAATTTGTATTACAAGAGCGCGTTTGTTCGAGCAGTTTCCATCCGAGGCGACGTTGCCAGCTTACTTTCATTTGCTCATTTCGCTTCTTGCTTTGCGCTGTTGCAAGCTAGATCTATATTATGATATGAATGACGGATTCATTGAATAGAATCAAATGCTTGAAGTTGAAACACATTCGTGTATTTGTCAATGATTTGTCCACATCATCGTGATAGGTTATATATCTCTCTCTTTACTATGGAATAAGAAAGAAACAATCGGCTCGGCTGTCCCGGTACTCTGCGATGTCTGGTCGCGCCATTAGGTTTATATGGCTTATTGTATGTTCGTTTTCGTACGATTTAAAAGATATAGTGAATTATTAATGTTATTATTAGGTAGGTAAGTAGATATGGAATTAATTTAATCGTATAAGTATATATACCAATATAATTTCTCACAATCCCTAAAATGAAAAAACCAATAAGTACTCGTAAGGTACGATGGGGTAAGATCGGACCATTTTTGAACTAGTTGGTCAGCTTTCAGGGCTAACTTTTATGCTTTACCTTTGTAAAAATTTCTCGAAATATTAATCCTTGTTTCAAATCAGTGTGAAGTGTACCTAAGCTGTTTGTCGTGTTTAAAATTTCAAAATCTACTCCTTCTACTTAAGATTGGACTATTCAATAAAATTTACTCTTAGTAAGTTTTTAGGTGCTAGTTTTCTTCCACTTATCGATTTTGCCAGCTTTGTAATGCAATAATAAATTTTGAAGTGCCCGTTCTAGAGCTTATATGATCTTGTTTAGATTAATATTATACGAAAATAAATCATACTCGAAAGGTTTTTTATACTAAAACATTTTTTGTAAAAGTGGAGTATGTGTCAGTTTTCCGTCCATACTTATTGATATATTGATATTCAAGTTTTTCAAATTAAAGCTTATAATTAATATATCAATTAAAGAATAAATAATTATTATCAATGGCCAATTTGACCTCAAAAAGTTTTTTCCATGTAGACGGAGAGCTGGCCACGTCAGATATGACACAATAGTCAGGTTTCATTGCTCTCATTATTGTGTCATATCTGACGTGGCCAGCTCTTAGTCCAATAAATTTGTAGCAGTTTAATCAGGTGGACGGCAACCCGGACGGGAAACTAGCATAACCACCCTATGCACGGTTTCAAATAATAGATATAATTATAAACCGCCTGTATTATGTTCATGTCAACCTTTCAGCATTTTCTCAAACTTTTCAAAAACGAGTGAGTTAAAAATATTGAGAGTGGAAAGACTAGATGTTTCAAACCTTTGAAGCAAGATGTTTCAAAATTTAAAAAAATTTAAAAAACTCTTTTGGCTATAATTCTTTTTTTTTCCCCAGCCTACTTGAAGAGATATATTATATGGACGTATCCATACTAATATTATAGTGTGTCTGTCTGTTAACTCTTCACGCTTAAACCGCTCAACTAATTTAGATGAAATTTGGTATGTATAAGGGGGTGAAAACGGAATGGAAGTTTATATGGAATTGTTGCTCCCTGTTGACTTGAAATAGCATACGTACTAGTTTTATATTTGCTCTTAGATTTTACTAACTAGTAACTTTTATTTTGCGTTTTATTATGTAATTCCATATCGCTCATGTTAATTTCGCGCAGACGAAGTCGCGGGTAAAAGCTAGTATTTTAATATTGTAATGGATTTTGATATGGTAAAACTTTTGAAATAGATGGCAATTAACCAAAACTAACCCAAAAATGTACCCAAAAAACCGTGACGACCCTATACACGATACGATACAACTAATCCATACTAATATTATAAATGGGAAAGTGTACGTGTGTGTTTGTTTGTTTGTCCGTCTTTCACGGCAAAACGGGGCGACGAATTGAAGTGATTTTTTAAATGGAGATAGTTGAAGGGATGGAGAGTGACATAGGCTACTTTCTGTCTCTTTCTAACCCCCCAATTCCCTAAAATGGGGGGTGGAAGTGGATTGTTACCCCGAATTTAACGCGAGCGAAGCCGCGGGCAAAAGCAGGTATTATATGTTATTAACTTACTCGTGCTGACTTTTCATGTTTTTAATTATTTTGTGTAATTTCAATTTATAATTCTTATGTGAGACGACAAACGCTTTTATATTTGTAATTTTTTTTAGCAAAGAACACTTATGGTATATTTTTAAATGAAAATGATTAAAACATGTTGAAAAATTAATCTTAAACTTTAGGTTGAATTAAGTTATTTGCTTTTTGGCTATGGTTTTCTGTGAGGTACTTCCCCAGTCGAGCTCTGAGCCAGGTCCAGATTTGAGCGTGATAACATTCGCTGAACTGTGCCTTACCACAGTTAGCGAGATAACATTCGGAGTGCCTATACCTCCCTTTTGGACGTAACATACTCGTGTCTAAACCTGTTCCTAGTAACCAACTAGGTACACATTTAAAAAATGTTCACAGCAACAATTAATAAGATCCAGTCTTAAATGCCACGCAAAAACAAATCAAACCATTTTTTGTGACAAACAATTGAATTTATAGAACGAAACTTTTTTTGTCTATAAAGATCACATGTATACGTGACTTCGGCAGCAGATAGCATACATCCTCCATACAACCGTCTTGAACCTGATGTTTATTCAGTGTTGGGCGTAATTTATTAGATGGTACCTACTTTTGTAATGTATTAAATTGCTAATTAAATTACAAGAAAATCAATTATATTAAGTAATTGAAATTGCTTGTAATTGAGATTACATGTCAGTAGTATTCCCGATTACATATAATTTGTAATTGCAATTACTTTTATCTTAACCACTTTTACTTGTAACTTCGATAATTTGAAATAATATACAAGTTCAATTTATTTTTGGGTCAGTGGGGGCAGCTACCAGATCCCTCGCTGCAACGCGAAAATGGACTTAGAAGACCTTCCCTCAATTTCAAATTAATAACGTTACGGATTTTGGAAAAAACATACAGGATGCGAGAAAGAGGTCACATTTGGTAAACTTCTTTTTGATGCCAATCGATCCCATTCTTGTATGGGATCAAAAATAATTTGCGGCTAGAAAAGCCACAAATTGAGAAAAACTTTTCCCATACTTTATGAAAATTATTTATTTTTATTTTTCACATGCTGCTTTTTTATGCCAATCGATTCCATTCCTATCGTCTCTAATAGTTTCCTATTAGGGGTCAACTTACGGTAATGTACTAAAAAGCTACAAATTAAATATTTTCCATACATTTACTATAAATAAGAAATAAATAAATAAATATTATACGACAATCTTACACAAATCGACCTAGGCCCACAGTAAGCTCAATAAGGCTTGTGTTATGGGTACTAGACGACGATATATATAATAGATAAATATGGATAAATACTTAAATACATAGAAAATATCCATAACTGAGTAACAAATATCTGCGATCAACACACAAATAAATGCCCTGACCAGGATTCGAACTCGGGACCTCCTGCTTCGTAGGCAGGGTCACCACCGACTGGGCTAGGAGATCGTCAAATAAAGAATAAGTGATTTTTAGGGTTCCGTAGCCAAATGGCAAAAAACGGAACCCTTATGGATTCGTCATGTCTGTCTGTCTGTCTGTCCGTCCGTATGTCACAGCCATTTTACTCGGAAACTATACGACGTATCTGAATAAAATTTACACATAAGGTGTATTTCTGTATGCCACTACTTGAAATTTGTAAAAAAATATATTTTATGGGGGGGCGCTCGATTCATGTAACTAAATTTCAAAAAATCTTTTTACCAAATATCAACATGTGACACATTAATCGATAGGTCTTTAAAAATAATATTGAGGTTTGTTTGATCCTTTTGTGATTAAGTGAATATTTTTTGAAATAATCGCTTCGAAAGTCAGAAACATTGTGTAGCCCCCCCTGTAACTTTTGAACCGTAAGTCCAAAAAATATGAAAAAATTTGAGGAGATGCGCCTTAGCATATACTTTCTACGAAAATTGTTTGGCCATTTTTGAGTTATTTCCAAAAAACTTCTTCCATAGGCATCAGATACGACCTTTTGGTATTAGTTTGGTTCTTATTCCATTGAAGGTACGGAACCCTCCTATGCGTGGTCCGACACGCACTTGGCCGGTTTTTTAAACTTTTCACTTAAACAACAGTCGTTTTTATTAAGCATACCTACCGGAAGAAACATTTAAGTAAAATGTTAATGTACCTGAAAAAAGCGGCATCGCCATTATATCAAAATGCAACTAGGTAGAGGTACACAATAGTGTTGGAGAAGGTGTTGTATTTGCAACTAAAGGCTAATTTTCCAGATAGGTAATTGAATTATCCGATGTTCTCCCGATGCGGTCTTATCCCAACGCACTTTACCGTCCTCATTGAAAGCGTTTTTGACCATCTCTAATTTCGTTATAGATACTAAAAACCTGGATTTTTCAGAGCAGAAGAGGACATAAAACAAATTAGTTACAAATAGTATTATCTTCAGTTTAGTACATTTTATTTGAACTTTTATTTTGAAAGACTTGACACGTACTTGACACATAGAAATATAACCGCCATGATGAATGCTTATTTTGGATATTTAGAATAAAACATTATAATTGTGCGATTATGATACTGTAGGTAATGGCGTGCGTTGGTCAAGTAGTTTTATATTATAGGTAACTTTAATTATTTCGTCATTGATTACCTACATACAATAGTAACTTTAATTAAGTAAGTACACATAAAATGGGATCATTATCAAAGCGCCATCTTACTGTAAAAGACCGCGATTGCTTGACTATTTAAACATGTCAACATTGAATTGTCATAGTTCATCTCAAGTATACTAGATGGCAGAAGCGGAAGCTGCGATTATAAAAACGCAAAATGCAGTCGTCAACCGCGATACCCGTCACCTTAATACCTATATCTAAATTAGTATACTTTCTAAGAAAGCTAGCTAGGATATTAATATAGGTATTGTGGGTAGATCTGATTATTGTGATTCATGCATGTGGGTAATACAATAAAAGTACGAGTCAGTCTCAGCCCGAACTTGGTGTTTGATTTACATCTCCAACATGGCGCAGCCGTAATAAAATAATCTTCATTAGAAGAAACTCAGTTGAGATTTACAGTTTACGTAGTTAACTTTTCGTATACGTGCTGTAGGAAATAGATGTGATTTTGTGATTTTTTTGTGCTAGTTATAAAGGGAAATTTGATCATGGACTCGATATTGCCACCGCCACCGCCATTTTTGTTCGTCAATAATTTGGAGAATGTTACAACAGGAAATCTATCAAAAGAATGGGAAAAATGGAAAAACTCATTTCTTATTTACTATGAAGCATGCGAGTTATCGAGAAAAGTTAAGAAAGTACAGATAAGCATCCCATTGCATATTATTGGTGAACAGTGCAGGGAGGTATACGAGCAATTTGAATAAACAACGATTACGACATCATCTGAGTTATTGGAAAGGTTTGACTCGTTCTTCCGGCCTAAAAAGAATTTGACAATCGAGCGGCATCGATTTTTCACTCGCGATCAAAAAGAGGGCGAGTCTATTGAACAATATTCGTTCGAGTTAAAAAAGCTGGCAAGTTCATGTGAATTTAAGGACCTGATGGAGACTCTCATTCGGGACAGACTAATTTGTGGAATTAAGGACCAAGCAATTCGGGAAAGATTACTGCGGGAGCCAGACCTGACGTTAAAAAAATCATTGGATATTTGTAATATTGCGCAAATTTCAAGGGTACAGGCAGGAGCCATAAATAAAGAAGCTGTGGAACATCATGCCTATGCGGTACAACAAGACTACTATGGGCATAACGGAGTAGTGCAGGAAACGGGGTATGACGGTGGGGATATAAATCGTGTGATGTGGGTATCGCGGCGAGGAGCGCCTGCGTATCGAGGCGCTACGCGCGGGTGGCCCCGCGGCCGCAGGCAGCCGCCGCGTCCCCGTGCTGCGTCCCCCGCCCCCGCCACCTTCCCGTCCGCGCCAACGCAGCGCTGGGGTCCGCCGATGCAGCGCAACCAGCTGATGTATAAACGAGGCCGTGGAAGTGAGCGTAGTATGTGGTGTTCGAAGTGTGGTTATAAGCATGGGAACTCTAAATGCCCAGCTGTTGGCAAAAGGTGTTTGAACTGTAATCTATTAGACCACTTTTCCCGGATGTGCACAATTTACGAAGTTCAAGCTGATGATTCAACCGACCAGGTACTAGTAATATATTATCTTTCTGATTCTCTCAATGATTGGTCTGTTGATTTAACGATAAACGGTTGTAGTATTAAGTTTAAATTGGACACTGGGTCTGATGTAAATATCGTGCCGCGTAAATGTTTGCGAGATATGAACATGACTGAGCGAGAATTAGGAATGTCTTTAGTTCGATTAACGGGTTATTCTGGCAAGGGTATTAGAGTTATTGGCCGTTGTAGTTTTAAAGTTGAGCATAGAAACTGCTGTTACATTTTAGATTTTCTGATTGCTGACGTGGATTCGTCACCTATTTTAGGGCGTGAATCGTGTTGCGAGTTAAATTTAGTAAAGTTAGTGTTGGCGGTAGAAAGTGATGCGGAAGGCGATTTAAAGAAAAGTATTCTTACAGAATACGCAGACGTATTCGAAGGGGTTGGTTGCATGCCAGGGCTTTATAAAATCGAGCTTAATGAAAACGTCAGACCTGTGGTGCATGCACCTAGGAAGCTGCCAGTGGCCTTGAAAGACTCGGTAAAATGTAAATTAGACGAAATGGTAAACGACGGAATTATTGTAAAGGTTGAGGGCCCGACAGACTGGGTCAATAGCATGACCGTCGCTAGAAAAGCCAATGGGGATATTAGGATTTGTTTAGATCCACGTGATTTAAATCTAGCAATCAAGCGTGAACATTTTAAACTTCCCACTATGGACGAAATCACAGCAAACTTAGGGGGCTCTAATTACTTCAGTACTCTGGATGCAAAACAGGGCTTCTGGCAACTAAAATTACATGCTGATAGTACTGACCTTTGTACCTTAAATACAAGTTTTGGTAGGTATAAAATTTGGCGCCATTTACAACTTAACCTCAAATCATTGTTTATTTGTTAGATTTTTCTCGTTGTGTTTTATTAATTGGAACAAATTATATTTTAAGTGAATAAGAAGACAACTTTAGCGTTAACTTAACCTCTGGATATATTTCAAAATTGTGATACATACTAGTAAAATGTTATCATAAAAATCTAGTGAGCAATACGTAAGAAAAAAATACTAAAATTTATTGCAGAATAAATGTGAAGTCTTTAATTATATGAAATGATTTGAAAAAGAATTCCAGATAGTCAATAACATCAAAAAAAGTTAGTTAAATTTAATTATCTTAGGTTCGTAAGTACCTCTATCCTGTAAAAATTCAGACAATTGATGTTTTTATTAAAAGTTATTAATTACACTACTCTGTTATTTCCTAGCAAGTGTGTTGAAAAACGTCGTATGAAACGCGTGTGCTTGCTCATTCCATAGCTCAGCTTCCTTAGCGCACTCACGTTCTTTCGTGCGTACAATATCGCTTCGTATGCAATGATCAACTTAGCACACTTGTATCAGAATGTACTATTTCAACACTCTTGCTCGTAACGAGGTTCTTATTCCACCGCTTTTAGGCTCATAATCTTGGATATTAAAGACGCGTGCATTTCACAATAATTATCGAACTAGTGCAATAATTTAAGGTGATGGGTATCACGGTTGACGACTGCATTTTGCGTTTTTATAATCGCAGCTTCCGCTTCTGCCATCTAGTATACTTGACATGAACTATGGCAATTCAATGTTGAGATGTTTAAATAGTCAAATAATCGCGGTCTTTTACAGTAAGATGACGCTTTGATAATAATTTCATTTTATGTGTACTTACTTAATTAAAGTTACTATTGTATGTAGGTAATAAATGACGAAATAATTAACGTTACCTATAATATAAAACGACTTGGCCAACGCATGCCATTACCTACAGTATCATAATCGCACAATTATAATGTTTTATTCTAAATATCCAAAATAAGCATTCATCATGGCGGTTATATTTCTATGTGTCAAGTACGAGTCAAGTCTTTCAAAGTAAAAATTCAAATAAAATGTACTTAACTGAAGATAATATTATTTGTAACTAATTTGTTTTATGTCCTCTTCTGCTCTGAAAAATCGAGGTTTTTAGTATCTATAACGAAATTAGAGATGGTCAAAAACGCTTTCAATGAGGACGGTAAAGTGCGTTGGGATAAGACCGCATCGGGAGAACATCGGATAATTCAATTACCTATCTGGAAAATTAGCCTTTAGTTGCAAATACAAACCACACATCCTCCAACAGTATTGTGTACCTGTACCTAGTTGCATTTTGATATAATGGCGATGGCGCTTTTTTCAGGTACCTACACATTTTACTTAAATGTTTCTTCCGGTATGCTTAATAACAACGACTGTTGGTTAAGTGAAAGGTTAAAAAATCACTTATTCTTTATTTGACGATCTCCTAGCCCAGTCGGTAGTGACCCTGCCTACGAAGCAGGAGGTCCCGGGTTCGAATCCTGGTCAGGGCATATATTTGTGTGTTGATCGCAGATATTTGTTCCTAAGTTATGGATGTTTTCCATATTTATCTATTATATATATCGTCGTCTAGTACCCATAACACAAGCCTTATCGAGCTTACTGTGGGCCTAGGTCGATTTGTGTAAGATTGTCGTATAATCTTGAAGCAAATCAAATTATTTTGTTCAATATTTTTTGATTTGCAATTTTTAAGTAGTTACACTACTATAGATAAACTGAAAATAAATATCATATACTTCAGAAAAAGTGACTAAACCCTCCGGTGTCCGAGGCCAGATTTGAACTGGCGTCTTCAGCTTTCGCGGCTGACGTCCTGACCACTAGACCACCCGGTCACGGCGGAACTTGACAAATTTTCTAATGTATATTGTAATGTAGGTAGTCTTAAGATTGGGATGTTATGGTATGTGGGTAATCGGGTTGTTCGGGATTAAATGGCGTACGAATCGACGTGTTGGTTTTATTACAGTGGCTAACGAGTTGGGATATAATATAATTCGCAGTATTTTTCGCCTAAATACTAGTTGCGGAGTGTTATCAATATTATCACATCGAGAATGAGGTCTCTGTACTACATAAGTAGTATGTTTATCCGTTATTACGACAAACAAAAAAAATGGTTTCGTGTAGGTGCCCCCGTATACATATGTATGTATTTTTTTCGATTTACGGTGGGCCTATACAATATACATCCCGGATTTCCAGTCCTTTGATATTTACTTACGCAGGGATACAGATCAGCCATTGTCCCGACTCGCTTCTTATGCATTTATTTTACTCCAAACCTACGAAAATATAGTACTTCTATGACGGCTCCACACTGGACGGCCAATTAAAGCAAGCCAAAGCTCAAGGTTCAACTCCGTCAGAACACACCGGAAACGGACCCTGCCCGACTCTCTTATTACTGTTATAGCGGTAGTACAAATACACATCTCATTCTATGTTAGCATCAATTGTATTGTCAACTTAACTACTACCGTAAATACAGCCTGCTGACAGACAGACTTTCAGCCAAACAGGCAGACAGACAGCGGAGCGCAGCCACCCTTCAGGTACGAGAACCCATAAAAATCCCAAAAGGCTACAAGGTGTGTCTATAATATTTGAATAGTTCTCTCGATTACTTGTGTATGTATATAGGATAGGTGAAATTGTACATATACAGGGTGACTGGTAATTCGTCGTATTCCTTCTAGGGGGTTATTCTATAGCTTATTTGGAGTGATTTAAGTCCAGTCAAGCAGGGGTCAAAACTCATTGGTTTTCAAGTTATTCAAGATTTTAGATTTTTTTAATAAAATACCCGCTTATTGACCTAAAACTAGTATTTTTTTTAAATTACGTATTTTTCAAATAAAAAAAAAGATTTTCCGAATAGCCAATGAATCAATGATTACGTAAAATAATAAAACAGGTACAAAACATATCAAAATTTTGCAAATAAAAGCATCTGAAGTCAGAAGTTTTTGTATTTTTTTTTCAAATCATGTTACATTTTAAGGCATTAACTAAAAAAAAAAGTAATAACACTTCGCGTACAAATTACATAATTTATTTCCTCAGTTCATAAGCTTTCTAAAAAGGTACAATTAATGACATTTTATGCTAATTTTTTACAATTAATAATAATAATACCAGAGCAGGTACAGGACTTAGCGTACTTGACTTTACTTGTTTGTGTCGTTTTAAACTCGCCGAAGGCATACTTTGTCTCCAGTTTCTTATCTTATATTATTCCTTGAGGTAGTAGGCACTGCAGATTGCCTTTGGTGAAACAAACAAACTGATTAAGGGTCATTAGCTAATAAGCTAATGAAGTTAAATTACTTTAATTAGTTTGTTTGTGTCACTTTAATTCTTACGGCGGGTTTTTCGCCTTCTGTTCCTTATCTTATCTTAATTTTATTGGGTGGCAATGCATGGCATGGGGTGGGGGTGAGACTAACCAGGTTTAAATAGGTCATGTAGTAATTAATCAGTTAGTTACTTTCAACTTTCTTTCCAATTCGGACGATATTGATAACTAAGTTTTTTCTCAAATGGCTACTTACGAATTTGAAGAATACGCAGATATCATTTATTGTTACGGACTCTGTGATGGTGACGCCGCTGCAGCTAGAAGGGAGTACCAACTTCGTTACCCTAACCGCCGTTTACCTCACGTAAGCGTGTTTGGTTCATCGTACCGTCTTATTCGGGAAACAGGATCAGTTAAACGCCGTCAAGCTGATGCTGGAAGACCTCAACAATACGATCCTGCTGAAGAAGAAGAAATCTTGCACTTTTTCCGGGCAGACGGTACTACTTCGACGAGAATTATGGCTAACCGGCTCGGTATGTCTCATTGGAAGGTGTGGTTTACCCTGCACTCAGCTCGACAGTATCCGTATCATTACACTCCAGTACACGCTATTGAAGAGGGAGACCCAGCAAGAAGGATGGATTTCTGCAGATTTTTAATTAATGCTGATATCGAAGATCCCGAATACCTAAAGAGAATTTTGTGTACGGACGAATCTAATTTCGACCGTGACGGGATAACAAATTACCACAATCTGCACTTTTGGGCTCCCAAAGGTTAAAACCCAAAGAAATCAAACGAAGGAGCTCACCAACAAAGATTTTCTTTGAACGTGTAGATGGGAATCGTGCACGATAATTTAATCGGACCTTTTTTTCTGCCAGCTCAATTAACCGGCATCGCGTATGAAACTTTTTTGAGGGATGAGCTACCGACGCTACTGGAAGATGTGCCGCTTGCGACAAGAATTAACATGATTTATCAGCACGATGGCTGCCCTGCTCACTTTTACCGGGGTGTGCGGCAGTGGATGGATGAAAACTACCCAAGAAGATGGATTGGTCGAGGTAACCGAACCCCTTGGCCAGCCAGGAGCCCAGATTTAACTCCGTGTGATTTCTACATCTGGGGTCACATCTACGACAGACCGATACGTGACGTAGAAAAAATCCTAGCAGCTGCACAGACGATGAAAGACGGGCTTTCGAGGCGAGTGACAATCACTGAAGTACGAAGAAGGCTTCGTTCTTGCATACGCAGGCAGGGCAAACAGTTCGAGCAAGATTTATAATTTTTCCTTTTTAAGATTAAATTTTATTTAATAATGTAACTGCATTTTTCCTATTTTTCTTATTCCCCTACTTAATTACTTACCAAAGTATCACGCCGGGCAACTTAAAGTCTCAGAAGATAAGAAACTGGAGACAAAGTATGCCTTCGGCGAGTTTAAAACGACACAAACAAGTAAAGTCAAGTACGCTAAGTCCTGTACCTGCTCTGGTATTATTATTATTAATTGTAAAAAATGAGCATAAAATGTCATAAATTGTACCTTTTTAGAAAGCTTATGAACTGAGGAAATAAATTCTGTAATTTGTACGCGAAGTGTTATTACTTTTTTTTTAGTTATGCCTTAAAATGTAACAAGATTTGAAAAAAAAAAAATTCAAAAACTTCTGACTTCAGATGCTTTAATTTGCAAAATTTTGATATGTTTTGTACTTTTTTTATTATTTTACGTAATCAGTAATTCATTGGCTATTCGGAAAATCTTTTTTTTTATTTGAAAAATACGTAATTTAAAAAAAAAATACTAGTTTTAAGTCAAAAAGCGGGTATTTATTAAAAAAATCTAAAATCTTGAATAACTTGAAAACCAATGAGTTTTGACCCCTGCTTGACTGGAGTTAAATCACTCCAAATAAGCTGTAGAATAACCCCCTTGAAGGAATACGATGAATTACCAGTCACCCTGTATATTATGGATTAATATACCTTAAAATATTGAACATATATAAAAAACAAAAAAAAAAAACAGCAATAGCCCTGACGAATTGAAAATCTAACTTCAAAAACTTGTAGTTGATAAAAATAAATTCTATTAAATACACATTTTTATTAATTTTTCTAGCGTTCATGACGCAGCTTAATTTTAGCTGGAGGTCCGCATGCCATGTTTACGAATGCGACTGCCATCTGACCTTCCAGCCAGAGGGGAAACTAGATCTTTTTGGGATTAGGTCCGGTTTACTCACGATATTTTCCTTCAGCGAATTGCGAAAAATCATTTTAAAATCAAATTATAGCTCGTACATAAGTTTCGAAAAACTCAATGGTACAGACACGGACTTTAATTGTTGAGCCATTTAAGTTTCAAGCTATATGCTTTTGTTTCATACTTACTCTATGAAACGTCCAATCTAAAGTGAACCCTAAATGGCTCAACAATTAAATTCCGTGACCGTACACGCTGGGGTTGGACCCGATACCTCCGGATTGAAAGTTGGACGTCTTACCGCCGAGCTACAAATCCATAACCGTTCAGTTTAAAATACCTATTGTAGCATGACGCTACGTTTATCGTACGACATCTGTCGACTTTCTTCAGAACTTCCGTGTCTAAGGAAGGTCTAAGGCTAGGTTGCTGTTGATATATAAAAAAGCGTACATTGTGATTCACGGCATTGCAGGTAGATGGCGCTTATATCAGTCCGCATTTTGTGATACACGACTGGCAGTTATAAATTGAGATAATATTCGCGCTAATTTTGAATATGAATTTTTGAGGTATTCCAGATTGTCAAAAAAGGAAAAAGTTGATTTGGATGGAGGGTGTCATATTTGACGTGTCGATTGATTGGTGTGCTTTTATTGTAACTATTTTTGAGATAGTTTTCGAAAGCTAATTCATTGTTCAACACTAAGTGATAGGCCTGTTCAGCAAGCTTACCATCATCCACATCTTAGCCATAGAAACATGTTGGGTCACCAATCAAAAGTGACCATCGGATGAAACAATAGAGTATCCAAATTTAAAGCCAAGCAGGCCACCAGTGGGACCGCCTGAGCCGGAAGGACTCCGGAAGGCCCTTGTGGGTGCCGGACCGGTGAGACGGTCTGCAACCGCCGCGTGTTCCGTGTGATTCTTCACCGTCGTCGGAGAATTAGAGCCCGCATCCAGCGGGCTCTCCAAGTGAGAAAGAGAGTTCAGCGAGCTATTGGGTCCGCCTAAACCAAAGCGGACACTTGCCCACGAACTCTTTTCAATTTCAACTACAGCTTTAGCCATCCTGTCTTTCGAGAATATCATATTATTTACATTTTATTTAAAACGTTATAAATCCGATTCCTTTTTTTTGTATCCAGTGTTTTTGTGCCATAATAGTTTTTTTGTTGTTTTGCTAAACTTCCCAAAATTCCAATTGCCTCGTTTGACGGACGTACAAAGACCTGGCTCTTTAATTTAGGCTACGTTCAGCCAGCGAATCATCTGTCACCATCCATATCACCCGCCTCATTAATCCATTATTTTCCTGCAGCCAAATTACCAGCCGAGTCTTTATTTGTACTTACCAGTTTTGCTAGTACTCCATCCTTTTTATTTTCCTTTTGTGCGGAAAGTAGACGTTTACGATACTAAGGTAACTATTGAATGTGAAATATCCTTATATATGTACAGTTATCGTCATTTTTATGTGAAGTGCTAATATTAAATATTGTTACGAGCCACAGGGTTCGTTGGATAGAAAACAGCCGTTAGGTAACGTTAAATAATTTATTGAACAAAAAGGAATCACTTAGGAACACTATTGACTTAAAAAAAAACACTAGGTAATTGACTAAAACACTATTCGCTTTAAAACAACTTGGGTTCACTCACTAGTCACTTAATTCTCTCCGATGTTTATCGCTTTGTATCGCAATCGAAAACTGCCCGAGTCCGCTCCGGTCTCCTTTTATATACGTGCGATAGGTTTTCTAGAATGTTCACAGTAGGTATACAGGTTGGTAAACAGTAGGTATCGAGAACATTCCGGGCCGTACTAGAACATGGCCCTCTCTGTCTAGCGTGTAGCGAAAAGCGATGCCTCTCACACATTCTCGATTGTTCCAGAGATATGGTCGGTTAGTGTCGTCGCCTTCGCGCGTGTAGGCCGTCCCTTTCACTTACTTCTGGAGTGTTCCGGAGACACGTTCGAGTATAATCGTCTCTCTCACTTCCACGCACAGGCTGTCCTGCTCACACACTTGCTGGAATGTTCTGGAGACAAGAGGGGTGTAACTCGGCCTGAAACGGCCTGAAAATGGGTTTTCAGGAAGTAGTGCCATATGATTGTTAGTGGCCTGAAACGGCCTGAAAACATGTTTCAGGCGCCTGAAAATGGTGTTAACTGGGAGTAATTTTTGATTCCCTGATATGTGTTAGGGCTTCCCCTAAAACGGCCTGAAAATGTGTTTCAGCCTGCTGAAAACGCCTCTATCTGACTGAAAAATAAAAAAAACGTTCCTTTGATGCCGTCTTTAACCCGTCTCCGTAACAATATTATGATTATTGTAATTTCATTACATTCTAACCACTAAGGTAACTATTGAATGTGAAATATCCTTATATAGATACAGTTATCTTCATTTTTAAGTGAAATGCTAATTTTAAATATTTTGATTATTGTAATTTAATTACATTCTGACCACTAAGGAAGTTATTGAATGGGAAATATCTTTATATAGATACCGTTATTGTAATTTTTACGTGAAATGCTAATTTTAAATAATCTGATTACTGTTGCTAATTTTAAATAATTTACTTTATCTTCAAAATGAAACGTGTTAATGCAATCCTAGATATCATGCTTGTCTTGCAACTAACGTGGTTAGGGATATTGATGGTTTGTTAGAAGTCGCGAAAAATTTTGAAGCCTTTCAAGGTTCACGTCCAGCACGTTTGGCTATTGCACCGATTAGTGCTCAAGTTGTAGGTCAACCCAGTTCTATAGTGTGTATGAAGTGTGATGCAACTGGTCACAACTATCGTAATTGTCCTAACGTTTCAGGTGCAGTGTGCTTCAAGTGTAAGCGTGTTGGTGCAATCACACGCGATTGTCCTAGTTGTAATTCTGGTCCGTCAAAAAACGAATAAGTGGCGCACTGAGAGGTCCATCGGTGTCGCCCGTTTATATTAATAATTCCCCGGATAATAGACTTTTTATTGACGTTTTATACTTTCGTTGCTAGCCTGCTTCCTATGACGAAATTTGTAACGCTCGGCTAATGCACTAGGTTTCGGCTGTAAATGACGTTCCATAATGGCGGTTAAGTCCTTAAATGTTTTTGCATTCGGTTTCGTTGGCGTACACAAACTCACTAATAGTTCGTAACATTCGGCTCCCATCTCCGTTATTAGGGTCGGAACCTTTAAATCGTCCGTGATTTTGTTAACTAAAAAGTATTGTTCGATCCGCTCAATGTATAATAACAATGTAAATAACCTCCAATCGTCCGTATGGATTTTAAATTCACTTATTTTGCCGACTGACATCTTTGTTTACACTTTTTATCTTTGTTTAATGTTTATTTACACTCCACACACGCACGGATTATATAATTTCTCGTCGCCAGTAAGATATTTTGGAAATATTAGGGCCAGCTCAATGAAACGCGCTTTCCAATACAAGGGTTTAATCCGAACTAAAAACTACCCACATACATAACACCTCCCCACTAAATGTCAACCATACCGAGTTAACACTATGGTAAGTACTTATACGAAAGAACATGCGAAAAATCAAAGGTTACCATACTATAGCAAACATCATACATATGTATATATAAACGAGGTCACATTCAATTGTGTACCGTAATATTTTGAAACTTATATCTATCGTAATAAGGTTTTTAACTAAAATATAATAACTAAACATCCTTAATCTATTTTCAACTATAACTTGACCCCGTGTTCTCGGACATTTCCACATAATCAGCGGTCAGTCTAGTAATGGCTACGAGAAGCGAAGTGTCAATAACTCATACAGAATTACTGATTGCCATTAGTGCCATTACGTTTCGTTTATTATTTTAATCTATCTCTAATTGGCGTAATCCTTTATTGCGATGGGGCCGGGGCCTAAGTGACATGGGCGAGTGAACCGGCGGTGTTGGCGCTGGATGATGTGAGGTAGTCGGCGCGGAGTTAATAACATTCTGTTCTGGTGAACTGGTCTGCTGCCCGACTACTTCCTCTGGCTCGAACCGGGAATCTTCATCCGACACCTCACCTACCACAGGCCTCACGTTCTCCGACCCAGTGACCGCTGCGACCGCACCCTCGTGAATCTGATCTATAGCCTCATGTGTGTTTGGCCAAGTAATATTAGAATACCTCGCCTGACGTCTAATCTGGTCAATATGCCGGTGTGTAACACTACCGTTATCCACTATATACCTATTGGAGCCCGTTTTGTTAACTACTGTGCCTTTTACCCACCTATCAGGGCCAGTATAGCTGCGCGACCAAACTGGATCACCTTGCTCCACCACGCGTATGACGCCTCCTGCCGCCCGTACTTGGCGCTCCTGTGCATCATGGACCCGTTGTTCAACTATGCCTTCGCCGCGTAGCAAGTCTAATCGACACCTTAACGTGCGTCTCATCAAAAGCATCGCGGGGCTCTCCCCAGTCGTACTATGGATGCTATTTCTATAGGCCATCAAATAAGTATGCAAGGCGGCTTCCAAGTCTACCTTGTCTCGATACGCTTTTTTTAGGGCACGTTTACAAAGTTTAACAGCAGCTTCCGCAGCACCGTTGGACGATTGATGATGAACACGTGAAAAGTATTGCCGTATTCCGTTGCGTTTCAAAAAATCGCCGAATTCTACACTCGTGAATGGTGGGCCCTGATCGGAAACTACTTCGAACGGTAACCCGAAACGCGCGAAGGTCTCTCTAAGCACTTTAATGATTGACGGCGCGTTTGTTCGGGACATTTCGAATATTTCAATCCATTTCGAGGCCGTGTCAACTAAGACAAAAAAAGTTTTGTTTCTAAATGGTCCTAAAATATCGAAATGCAGCCTACTCCATAACCGTGGCGGGTACGGCCAGGGCGACGGCTGTATCCGCGCTGGTGCAGGCGCCTCGGCCGCGCACGTGTCGCAGCGCCTGCACAGCGCCTCCACGTCAGCGTCAATGCCTGGCCACCACACGTAACTGCGAGCCAGTGCCTTCGTTTTGACTATGCCCATGTGGCTCGTATGCAACTGCTGCATGATAACCTCCCTCAAGTCTAACGGTATTATCATTCTATACCCCCACATAAGGCAGCCCCTATCTATATATATTTCGTTACGCCTAACATAAAATGGGTTTAGATCTTCCTGCACTTGGCTTGCCGGCCACCCCGATTGCACGTATGATATAATCCTACTTGGCACAATATCTTTTCGAGTTGCATTTTTTACGTCTTCGTTGGTTACTGGCAAAAAGTCTTCAACGAAGTTAACATAAGTTACATCTGAGTTTTCCCGGTGCTCCTTGCTGGCTTGTGGCAAACGTGATAAAGCATCCGCGCAATTTTTAGCTGACGCCACGTATTCGATTTCGTAGTCGTACCCGGACAGAATAACGGCCCAACGTTGTATTCGCGATGCTGCCATTACAGGTATTCCTACCTTATCACCAAATATATGCGTCAATGGTTTATGGTCCGTCCTTAAAGTGAACTTTCTACCATATAGGTATTGGTGAAATTTCCTAGTACCAAAAATAATTCCCAGCGCTTCCCGATCGATTTGTGCGTATGCGCGCTCCGCTGCGGTGAGCGACCGCGACGCGTAAGCAATGGGCCGCTCGCCCTCTGGTGTTAGGTGCGATATCACCGCGGCGACACCGACGCCGCTCGCGTCCGAAGTCAAAACTAACGGGAGCGATACCGAGTAATGCATCAATAGCTTACTAGAACATAATGCACTTTTGATCCTATCAAAGGCTACCTGACAGTCTTGATGCCACTCGAATTTTATACCTGCCTTCAGTAATTGGTATAAAGGCGCTAATATTGTGGTTACGTTTGCCACAAATTTTGAATAATACATTACAAGCCCTATGAACGCCCTTAATTCCGATACGTTTGTGGGAGCCGGCGTATTGGTGATCGCCTTGACCTTGTCAGGGCACGTCTGTACCCCGTCTCTGCTGATCACGTGACCTAAGTAATGAACTGACTTTTGGAAGAATGCACACTTTTCTTTTTTTACTCGTAATCCAAAAGATTGTAACCTGTCGAAAACTTTATACAAATTCTCGACATGGCTCTTGGTATCCGTTCCCGTAATAATAATATCGTCTAGGAAAACGCCCACATGCGGCAGGTCCGCAAACAGCTGTTCTAGTCGTCGCTGAAAAATACCCGGGCTGGACGACAATCCATAAACGAGCCGATTATACATAAAAAGACCTTTATGTGTGTTTATCACGGTAAACTTTTTGGACTGGTCTAGTTCAAACTGAGCGAACGCCTGCGATAAGTCGATTTTACTAAACCTATCTCCGCCATCGAGACGAACCAGAAGATCTTCTACTCTGGGTAGTGGATAACGGTCAACTTCAAGGACTTTATTTATGGTCAACTTATAGTCGGCGCATATTCTTATATTACCGTCTTTTTTTACAACGGGGACGATGGGTGTGGCCCAGTCGGAGCGGTCGACCGGGGTGAGCACGCCGTCGCGCACCAGCTCCTCCAGCGCGCGCTCCACCGGCACGCGCAGCGCGTACGCCAGCGGCCGCGCGCGCAGGAAGACCGGCCGCGCCTCGGGCCGCAGGTGGATGCTCACTTGGCCGCCCGTGAACCGGCCCAAACCATCTTCAAACACCTCAGAGAATCTGGAACTGAATTGCGTCATATTGAAGCTCATCAGCTCCTCTTCCTGTACGCTATTAATATACCCTAGCGTGTACTCATCGTACCTTGGTAACTGAATATTTAAGGCCGCTATCCATTGTCTCCCTAAAAGAAGCGTTTTACCGTTTTCTATAACATATAAGCTTAAATACCCCTTCTGATTTTGATATTGAACTAACAGTTTAATTACTCCTAATGGTTTTACGTATTCGCCCGTATAATATCTTAGTAATACATTACTTTTCATTATTTCTAAATCGGAAAAATAACGCTTATATATATATTTTTTTTTTTTAATTTATTTATTTTACATGTTTTTTTTTTTTTTTTTTTTTAAAGTGGGTATTCCACTCATACATTAGTATGTTATTCAATCAAATACAAACATTGAAAACATTGAAAAAATAATCAACCCAGTTCGACTTGAACCAACATCGATACGCCTTACCGGGGCTCGATATCGCTTTACCAATTAAGCTATGGGTTCAGTTTTAATTTATTTATCAAAAGTACAAACATTTAAACAAATTTAAGTTGCTCGCCAAACTGCGATAACAGTTTGTTGGCGAGACCGCGCTCATTTTAACTAGTGTTAAGTACCTATGTTAAAACTATGTTGAGGTATGCTATAATGAAGTATGAACTACATATAGTCTTAAACACTAACTTACACACTAAACATCACAATGCCTGAATATTTAAGTAGTAACTGCTAGTATTCTGTTTTGTATGTATATTTAAGTATTAATGTAATTTCTCCAAAAATGTCTTTTTTAATCTACTTTTTAATTCGACTTTGCTGCACTTTTTATCCTCCCTTAACCAATCAGTCTCGTTGAATATTTTTGGTATCATAAATTTATTTGTTCTTTTGCCATAGTAGTTTTTACCAGAATTCTGTACATATTTCCTTAACCTTATATTTTTTGTTCTATATTTATTTTGTTTTAATACCTTATACTCATTATTAAAATAGTGTTCTACAGCTATCATATATTGCACCCGTTGATGTATAGGTAATATTTTACATATCTTGTATAATTTGTCATAATCACCTCTAAGATTATTTTTAGTTTTTTTATTGACAAGGTATTTCATAGATCTTATTTGTAACTTTTTTATTTCATTTAAATAAGTTTGAAAAGTTCGACCATAAACACTAAGTCCATAACTCATAACAGAGTCAGCTAGCGCATAATACACAACAAGCATGGTTTTTTTACTAACTACTCTATCCAAGTGGTACAACTTACTTAGAACTGAACGAAGCCTAGAACAAACTGCAGTAACATGTGTTTTCCAGTTGAAATTATTATCTATGTGCATACCTAAATACTTATATGACTGTACGTATTCTAACGGTTCACAGTTACAATTATTATTTAAATGGTTGTGCAAACAGTCGTACCCGTGACCGACGACATCAAATTTTTTATAATTGACAGATGCAGCCTTACGATTGTATGGGGAGTATATGTGCATACATTTTGTCTTCGCTAAATTTATAATTATTCCGTTATCATGGGCCCATTTAATTACATTATCAAGGCTGCTCTGAATATTTGTATGAGCTTCCGACATGTCTGCATGTGAGTACAATAAACACATATCATCCGCATACATGTACACTTTACACTTGTGCACGACGTTGACAACACTGTTGACGAGCATCACGTAGCCGACAGGGCCGTACACCGAGCCGGTCGGGACCCCGAGCGTGACGTCACACTCCGCGCTCGTGGTCCCGGCGAGGGTCGTGCGCATGGTCCTGCCCGCTAGGTAGCTGCGGAACCAGTCGTTGACGGGGCCGGCGATGCCACATTCTCTCATCGCCTGGAGCAGCACGGCATGGTCTAGGGTATCGAACGCTTTTTTATAGTCTATAAAAAGCGCCAGAACCTGTTTACCTTCGTTCAATCGGCTGTTTATTTCGTCTGAGAACTGTGCCAGCGCCGACCCCGTGCTGCGGCCTCTTCTAAACCCGTGCTGCGCGTCCGTAAGTATATCATGTTTCTCCAGAAAACCTGTTATTTGTCCGACGACCACTTTTTCAACAATCTTATTAATTACCGATAGGATTGCAATTGGCCTATAGTTAGTATATTCTAAATGATTACCGTTTTTATAAATAGGTCTGATAATAGATTTTTTCAGGTTTTCTGGATAAACACCTTTCAACACACACATATTAACAAAATTAGCCAAAATGGGACATAACTGCTCCTTAATATGTTTAATATCTTGCACTCTAATCTGATCAAAGCCTGGCGCTTTTTTTGTGCTCAAATTATTAACAATTTTTTCAATATTAATTGCCGACACTTGTGTATACCTAAAAGACACATCTATTTTTTTAACGTAAGAATTACGATCCAGAAATTTAACGTTACATATGTGTTTTATATTCAAAATTTCACGAGTAAATGTTTCAGAGAATCTATTACATATATTATAAATACTATCAAATTTTCCCAAGTATCGCATAACTACCTCGTCAACATTTAATTTAATTCGCCCTAACCAGTTGTTAATTGTATTCCAAATTTTTTATAGTCATTTTGACAGTCCTTAATTTCTTGTCTGCGGTACTTATTTCTTGCAATATTTATAAGTTTATTTACCTTATTTCGATACTTAGTGTATTCTAACCTTTTATTCATATTATTTGGCGTCGCCTTCCACACTCGAAACAATTCGTCCCTTTTAGCTATCATAAATATCATAATAAATAACCGCTTATCTATCCAAGGTTGGGTAATCCTACCTCGTTTAACATTTTTTTCAACCTTACTCTCGCGATAAATTGATTCAAATACATGACAAAGTTTATCATAAAGTAACAAAGGACAAATTATAGACAATAACTGTGACCAATCAAAGGTATCCAATTTATCTTTAACGATTTTATCATCTATTACTAAACGCGTATTTTTTTGCAATGCATTCCTGCAATGTCCACGGTCAAGGTCCAAACTTAAGCCGATCATGTGGTGATCCGATATACCGCACTCTATCACACTCGCAGCCGCGGGTGCACTGTGCCCTTGTTGCCGTCTCGCTCGCACCCACACATGGTCAATGCACGATTTCTCCGGGCGCCCGGACACAATAGCCTCCCGTGTTATCTCCGAACTAGGTATGCCGCATTGTAGGCCGTAACCACACAAGGTGTTTTTGTACTGGATGGTAGCTGCATTTCAATTATTTTTAGATAAGTCTATATTCATGTCTCCGATAATTATCAAGTCTTCACAATTTGGCATGCGTTGAATTAGAAGTTCTAAGTGATTTATAAATAAGTTCTTGTTTATATGGGGAGGTCTGTAAATGGACAATAAGTTGATTTTTCTATTCTCTAGTTGTAAAACTCCATAAAGCAATTCCATACCGGGACAATGCACTTCTTCCACAGTGAAGTTAACTCTATTTTTAATATATATTAATATGCCCCCTCCTCTGGTGTTTTGCCTCGTTTTTGCGCAGGTATAGTATCCATTTATGTTGTAACATGAAACTTCATCCTCTTTTATGTTAACTTCCGATAGAACAATGACATCTAACTGACATTTACTCTCGTTAATTGTCACTAATAATAGTAATAATTCATTGAAATGCTTACGCAACGATCTTATATTCAAGTGCAATATGTTGAATTGATTATTTTTGGTATTATTTGATGAACTCCATATTTCAATATTCTTATGTCTTGAGTATACTACTTCCGACAAAGTATCAGAAAAAACGTTGAAATTTGTTACAGAAAAAAATCACGTAGTGTGTTCACGCAGCTAATTTAAGCTTATACAACTTATGGCACAACCTGTGTCTAATTCCATACTTATACATTTATTGTGCACATTAATTATTGGTTTACAGTCTGAAATAGATAAATTGTTCATTTCAACTACAATTACCTCGTCGCTGTCGTCAGTGTCCGTACTAATTAATGCTTCTACTCGATGATGCCCTATTACATTAGGGCAAACGCGCTGCAAGTGCCCTTCGCGGTTACACACTCGGCACACGTATCGTGCGAATTTGCACTGCGCCGGCGCCTCGGTGTGGTAGTCCCCACACACTGTACACTGTCGTTCTGTTTGCCCGCGCTGATCAGCCACCGTGGGCTGCCTCGCTCCCAAGCCCATGCGCTGCCCGCGCGCGTATTGACCGCGTCCCGAGAAATGCTTGCGCTGCCCAAACTGCCTGGTTACGCCTGACTGCCCGCCGCTCGCTTGCGCCCGATCTCCAGTCGCGACGCCTGTCTTACGTTGCCATGCTCCCGCCATGGCTAGGCAATCAGCCAGCTTGGTCTCGCCCTGTTTTTTGCACGAACCCTCAACGACGGCCGCATCCTTTTCGGCCGCAGCCAAGCTTACTGCTAAGCTATACGCCTTAGCGAAATCTATTTTTTCTTCCGCGAATAACCGTTGTCGTATTGTCTCACTACTCAATCCGCAAACCAGCTGGTCCCTGAGGCTCTCTTCCAACCATTGTCCAAATTCACATGTTTTCGACATCCTTTTCAAAATAGCCACGTACTCTGCTATACTTTCGTTGCTAGCCTGCTTCCTATGACGAAATTTGTAACGCTAAGCTAATGCACTAGGTTTCGGCTGTAAATGACGTTCCATAATGGCGGTTAAGTCCTTAAATGTTTTTGCACTCAGTTTCGTTAGCGTACACAAACTCACTAATAGTTCGTAACTTTCGGCTCCCATCTCCGTTATTAGGGTCGGAACCTTTAAATCGTCCGTGATTTTGTTAACTAAAAAGTATTGTTCGATCCGCTCAATGTATAACCTCCAATCGTCCGTATGGATTTTAAATTCACTTATTTTGCCGACTGACATCTTTGTTTACACTTTTTATCTTTGTTTAATGTTTATTTACACTCCACACACGCACGGATTATATAATTTCTCGTCGCCAGTAAGATATTTTGGAAATATTAGGGCCAGCTCAATGAAACGCGCTTTCCAATACAAGGGTTTAATCCGAACTAAAAACTACCCACATACATAACAGCAACTAACGTGGTTAGGGATATTGATGGTTTGTTAGAAGCCACGAAAAATTTTGAAGCCTTTCAAGGTTCACGTCCAGCACGTTTGGCTATTGCACCGATTAGTGATCAAGTTGTAGGTCAACCCAGTTCTATAGTGTGTATGAAGTGTGATGCAACTGGTCACAACTATCGTAATTGTCCTAACGTTTCAGGGGCAGTGTGCTTCAAGTGTAAGCGTGTTGGTGCAATCACACGCGATTGTCCTAGTTGTAATTCTGGTCCGTCAAAAAACGAATAAGTGGCGCACTGAGAGGTCCATCGGTGTCGCCCGTTTATATTAATAATTCCCCGGATAATAGACTTTTTATTGATGTTTTAGTTGCTGGCTCTTCGGTAAGAGCTCTTTTGGACTTTGGTGCTCAGGTTTCACTAATTGATATATCCCTCTTATCGGAGCTCGGTATAACATATCACGAGGATATCCGGCCTTATGTTGTCTCCGCCGACAATTCTCCTATTGAAATTCTAGGCGGTTTGGACGTCCCCATTCTTTTAGTGGCATTCGCGTTCTGCATCCCTGTCTAGTGAGCAGTAATCTTCCTACTGCATTTATTTTAGGAATTGAGTTTTGGAATGCTGTTGGTCTCATTGACATTTTAAAGAAGGCATTCCGTGATGGTTTGTCAGGTAAGCTTTACGTCGCTTCACATCATGTTCCTGTCGCAGTCCCACGAGTAGGTGAGGTTCGCTATGTCCACCCTCGTACGGTGCTTGCAGCACTGCAGAAATCAAAACTCCAATCTGTTATTGACGAGTTTGAGGAGATTTCTTCTGATAAAGCTGGATTAGGTTGTACTTCATGGCTTTCGCATAAGATTGAGACTGTTGGTTCGCCCATCCGCCAACGTTACTATCCCTTATCTCCAGTCAAACTCAAGATTCTCAACGAAGAGATCGACAAGATGTTAGAGTCAGGCGTTATTCGTCCCTCACGATCACCCTGGACTTCCCCAGTGGTGATGGTTACCAAGAAAGATGGTAGTGTCAGGTTTTGCGTGGACAGTAGGAAGTTGAACAGCGTCACCATCAGGGATTCATACCCTCTCCCGCGCATCCAGGACATCCTTGATAACCTACGAGGTGCCAAATATCTAACTTCGTTGGATTTTAGGAGCGCCTTTTGGCAAATAGGTAAGTGCGAGTTTTGTAAGTCTGAATTGAAGTATCTCGGCAACATCGTCAATGAGCGTGGTCTTCAAACTGATCCGAAGAAATTAGAAGCTATTAGGGATTACCCTACCCCTTCTTCTGCCAAGTCTCTACGTGCTTTCATTGGTATGTGTTCGTATTATCGCCGTTTCGTGGATGGTTTTTCTTCGATTATTGCTCCTCTGACGGCACTTATCGGTAAGAGAAAGGGACGTGATCCCATCGATTGGAACGATAGTGCTAGTGAAGCTTTTTCTAAATTGAAGGATGCCTTGATGAGCGCTCCGTTGATGGCTTGCCCGGATTTTCCGAAACCTTTTATCCTTCAATGTGACGCTAGCCAGGTTGGCTTAGGCTCGGTCCTGGCTCAAGAGTTGGACGGCTTTGAACATCCGATTGCTTATTATTCTCGTTTATTCACTAAAGCTGAACGTGGATACGGGACAACCGAACATGAGCTTCTCGCTGTTGTTGATTCCATAAAGCATTTCCGCGGGTATCTCGATGGAATGAGGTTTAAGATCATTACTGATCATATTGCTCTTAAATGGTTGATCACCCTTGATAATCCTACCGGGCGCTTGGCTCGTTGGGCAACTTTGATTTCCCAATATAACTTTGAGATTGAACATAAAAAAGGTGTCCTTAATGTTGTTCCTGACGCCTTGTCCCGCGCTCAAGTTGGGCTTATCTCATTCGCGCGTGGCATGGATCCTTCTGGAGATCCTTGGTATGAACGAATTTACCAGGGGGTTTTGGACAATCCTCAAATGTTTACTGCATTTGCTCTTCGGGATGGTGTCTTAATGCGCAAGGTACCTATCGAAAATCCTTTAGCACCTAATCCGTGGCGTATAGTTCTTCCTGCTTCAAGGACTAGAGAGGCGGTTGCTGAAATTCATAATGGATTTCCCAACGTTCATCCTGGTGTTATGAAAACGTATTTAAAAGCTCGTGGCTACTGGCCGAATATGTACCGTGATGATACAAGGTTCCTTTCCGAATGTCAGATTTGCAAGTCTTATAAAATTGCAAATTCACAACCTCGTGGACTTCGTCGTGTTGCGGCTCCAATGGATCTTCTTTCCATTGACTTAATTGGTCCTTTACCGGTTAGTCGTAATGCTTGTCGTTATATTTTGACTTTAGTTGACGTTTTTACCAAATTTGTTTGGTTGGTCCCTTTGAAGTTGGTGAATGCGAGGTCAATCTCGATGGCATTAGAGTCGGAGGTTATTTTGCGGTACGGTGTTCCTACTAACATTCTCTGTGACAACGCTACAGTTTTTCATAGTCGTCAATTTCTGGATTTCCTGGCGAGCTAGAATATTCCAGGTCCGTGTTATACCCCATATTATTCGCCACAAGCGAATGTTGTGGAGAGATATAACCAGGTCGTGATTACTACTTTGAGCATTTTAGTTGAAAATGACCAACGCAATTGGTCGGGTCATTTACATCGGGTCGCTTTTTATTTAAACTCTTGTATAAATTTGGCTACTGCTTATACACCGAATTTTTTGATGTACGGCCGCGAGTTGTCAATGATTCGTGAACGTGTTGAGAATCAGGTTGTGGACCAAGATGTGGGACTCAGCCGGATGGAACGCGCTTCGAATCTTCAGACGCTTCGTGAGGTGTACGATAAAGTTTCTGATTCGATGGCTTTGGCCTTTCATCGTTACGCCGCCAAGTTCAACACGAACCGTTCTTCGCCAAGAATCGTTGGTGACCAAATCGTTTGGCGCCGGAATTTCCAGCGTGGATCCGCTGATCCTTTTCGAGGCGGTAAATTCGCTCCACGTTTCGTTCGGTGCCGTGTGGTTAGACGGGTGTCTCCACAGGTATATGTACTGGCTGATACCGATTCCGAGCACATCGGCACCTATCATATTAAAGATATCTTGAAATAGTTTCTTCTTTCGGCCCGTTCAGTTTTCTCAAAATTCTAAAATGCGCTTTAGTCCGCCATTCCCTTATCGGTAATCCTTGCTTAATTCGTTTCTTATCGTTTTTTTGTTTTCGTTTGAGCGTCTCCTTGCTCCTTTTTCCAGATTTAACCTTTTTTTACCGTTGGTGCTTAAGGCTTCGTTTATCTTTCCCGGTCTATGATAGCCTGGTTGTATAATTTGATGACTCGATGTGAGGGATCTGTGCAGGTGCAGTTTCTGTCCTATCCCGGCCGTCACGTCTTGGACCGCGTGACGCGTTGGTTGGCGTTTTGTCATCTTCTTAATCTATTAGATTAGTCTTTAGGGGTAATGTTAATAACTGGTTGGTTTTGTTTTCTTGGAATTCGTTTAGGGTTCTCTTGTTGTACCTTTTTTGGCCTTAGCATTAAGTTGTGTTTTTTTGTTGCTTGGGGTTACTGTTCTTGTGTTTTCTTGTGTTGTTGTTTGTTTGTTTCTTTGTTTGGTAGGGAGATGCTGTAGCATGACGCTACGTTTATTGTACGACATCTGTCGACTTTCTTCAGAACTTCCGTGTCTAAGGAAGGTCTAAGGCTAGGTTGCTGTTGATATATAAAAAAGCGTACATTGTGATTCACAGCATTGCAGGTAGATGGCGCTTATATCAGTCCGCATTTTGTGATACACGACTGGCAGTTATAAATTGAGATAATATTCGCGCTAATTTTGAATATGAATTTTTGAGGTATTCCAGATTGTCAAAAAAGGAAAAGTTGATTTGGATGGAGGGTGTCATATTTGACGTGTCGATTGATTGGTGTTATTTTATTGTAACTATTTTTGAGATAGTTTTCGAAAGCTAATTCATTATACAACACTAAGTGATAGGCCTGTTCAGCAAGCTTACCATCATCCACATCTTAGCCATAGAAACATGTTGGGTCACCAATCAAAAGTGACCATCGGATGAAACAATAGAGTATCCAAATTTAAAGCCAAGCAGGCCACCAGTGGGACCGCCTGAGCCGGAAGGACTCCGGAAGGCCCTTGTGGGTGCCGGATCGGCGAGACGGCCTGCAACCGCCGCGTGTTCCGCGTGATTCTTCACCGTCGTCGGAGAATTAGAGCCCGCATCCAGCCGGCTCTCCAAGTGAGAAAGAGAGTTCAGCGAGCTATTGGGTCCGCCTAAACCAAAGCGGACACTTGCTCACGAACTCTTTTCAATTTCAACTACAGCTTTAGCCATCCTGTCTTTCGAGAATATCATATTATTTACATTTTTTTAAAAACGTTATAAATCCGATTCCTTTTTTTTGTATCCAGTGTTTTTGTGCCATAATAGTTTTTTTGTTGTTTTGCTAAACTTCCCAAAATTCCAATTGCCTCGTTTGACGGGCGTACAAAGACCTGGCTCTTTAATTTAGGCTACGTTCAGCCAGCGAATCATCTGTCACCATCCATATCACCCGCCTCATTAATCCATTATTTTCCTGCAGCCAAATTACCAGCCGAGTCTTTATTTGTACTTACCAGTTTTGCTAGTACTCCATCCTTTTTATTTTCCTTTTGTGCGGAAAGTAGACGTTTACGATACTAAGGTAACTATTGAATGTGAAATATCCTTATATAGGTACAGTTATCGTCATTTTTATGTGAAGTGCTAATATTAAATATTCTGATTATTGTAATTTAATAACATTCTAACCACTAAGGTAACTATTGAATGTGAAATATCCTTATATAGGTACAGTTATCTTCATTTTTAAGTGAAATGCTAATTTTAAATATTTTGATTATTGTAATTTAATTACATTCTGACCACTAAGGAAGTAATTGAATAGGAAATATCTTTATATAGATACCGTGATTGTAATTTTTACGTGAAATGCTAATTTTAAATAATCTGATTATTGTTGCTAATTTTAAATAATTTATTTTATCTTCAAAATTAAACGTGTTAATGCAATTATAGAAGTGTTTTACTGCACTATTTATTGAACATGAGGATTAATTGACGAATACCTATAAATAAAATTGCTTTACATAAATCCAATACCTACTAACGTCAAACGATTTAATAATTAGTGACATTGATTCTCAAAATTCTAATTTCCTGATTTGGCTTTAATAATTAATAACAATATTATTATTATGATATTGAAAACAAATTATGTTAAATCAAGATATTGAAATACCGTTATATCTCGAGTATCTCGTTACAAGTAACGCTAACATTAATCTGTTTATTACTGTGCCGCGGCCGTTTGGTCCATTTATGTATTCGCAACATAATACATACTTAACAGATTTTAATTTAGTTTTCATGTTCTGTTTCATGGCTCTAAAAATCACTTCGGTATACAAGATATGTTTATAGTTTAAGCTTACACAATAAATACGAGCAACTCTGTGACTGGGGGCGACCGCTAGTTTGTGACTATGAAAGTGTCCTTTTCGGAGGAAAATATTTCGGAACACACAGGAATATAAGCTAAGGCGCTTAGTTAAAAGTTTTTTGTCTTTTTAATACCTATCCAACAACACCACTTTTATCTATATTGGTTAAATAATCTCGATGTGACTGCCTTTTTTTCACGGCTTTGCTGTATAACTAAATAGTACCGCGCGCCACTGCATTTCATCCATTCGTTAATTTCGCAAGATCTCGGAAAATTCTTTACCGATTTCAATTTAGTTAACATTTTTGTATAGCTGAATTTTTCAGGATTACTTTGATGTATAAAACATGGTCATTATTATCTATTAAACATAGAAAACCGAGTAAAGCTTAGGGCGGTTCGATAATATGGAATTATACTAAAAAGTGTCACTTTCAGATGCGAATATCACGGACCCCACAGCAATCCGAGACTGGTCGCCATACAAAATCTTTTTTGTCTTTAAAATACCTATCCAACGATACCACACTCATGTCCATTGGTCCGGGTACCAAATTGCCCCTTCTCCTTTAAGAACGTAATGTACAGAACGAAAACTAAACGCTGGTCCAATTTCAGTTTGATACAGTATCAAGATGGTTCGTAATTAATAATTAATACTTATATGCTAGTGTTATGTCAACTAATCAATTTACAACTAAATACCTGCTGGCCGAGTCCAGTGCAGTGAAAAGACCTAACGACGTCTGAAAAGACAGCATTAGGGGTAATTAGTCAGTGTTTCGCTTTTCAATAACAAAAACCCAAAATTAAAACTTAAATAAATAATTTTCTTTTCAACCTTCAATCTTTTGTTTGATTTTCTTTCCCTGTAGTAAGTTCCTTTAGGTAGGTATTTATATTTACAGAAGTTTTCAGGCTGAAGCTTGAGGTAAGTAAGCTAAGGAAGCTTTAGAAAGCATTTAGAAGCCTTCGAGTATTAAGCTTTAAGGGTAGACATTACATTACCCATAAGTAACAGTGGTCATGGGAAATTATCGGCCCCGGAACAAACATACCTACACTTTGTACAGGAAGCACTCTTACTTGATTATAATGAAATAAAGCGTGAGACGGCACATGACCCGTTACTATCAAAGGTTTTAAGTTATACCTATTAGGGATGGCTGGCCCGAATTATGTGAATTTTCGCAATTACAGCCATACTTTAATAGGAAAAAGGAGTTCCACGAGGAACTAGGTTGTATCATGTGGGGTCCGAGGTTAGTGGTTCCGGAAAAGTGTAAAGAAAGAATATTATCTATGATCCAAGAGCCTCATATGGGAATCGTAAAATGAAAGGCGCTCGCTCGCAGTTATGTGAGGTGGGCCGGGATCGACGAGGCCGTGGAGCGCGTGTGCCGCGCCTGCGCGGTGTGGGCCGCGCATGCGGACGCGCCGCCGCGGCACGCGCCGCGCATGTGGCACTGGCCTGGCCGACCCTGGTCGCGCATCCATTTGGACTATATTGGACCTATTGGGGGAAAAACATACTTAGTTGTGGTAGACGCGATGTCCAAGTGGTTGGAGGTCTTTAATGTAACTAATGTCACCGCAGGAGGGTTAATAGATCGGTTGTGTGAATTGTTTAGTAGGTGGGGAATACCAAAGCAAATAGTCAGCGACAACGGCAAACAATTTACATCCAAGAAACTCGAGGATTTTACCAAGTACTGTGGTATCGAACACATATTTACAGCTCCGTATCATCCAGCGTCGAACGGGTTAGCGTAAAATTCAGTTAGGACCTTGAAGCGGGTGATCCATAAAGCGTTGCATGAAAACCAAAATGTAGATAGGGCTCTATGGGCTTTCCTGATATATTACCGAAACGTAGAACACTCCACCACAGGAGAATCGCCGGCTACGCTTCTTTTAGGAAGACGTTTACGCACGCGCTTAGACACCATTAAACCGGACAGGGAGGGACAGGTGCGGGAGGCGGCGGGAGGAGTGAGTAGGAGTGTAGATAAGGAGGACCAGGTCTGGTACAGAAAATATTTGAAGGGAGAAAAATGGTTCCCTGGTCGGGTAGTGGATGTCTTAGGCCCCAGTAATTATAAAGTGTTAGGTGACGATGGTGAAACTGTACACAGGCATATCGATCGATTGCGGAAACGGTCAGTTAACGGTAGACTATCTCTCGCAGTTACTACTACGGCATTAGATGAATTCGGCGCGAATTCTTAAGGGCATCGCTCAATATCGGCTGACGTACCGGTACCGGTAACACCGGTGAGGACTCGGGCGGAGACGTCGGCGGCCTCGGCGGACGAGTCCCGCGGCACGGCGGCGGCGCAGACGCCACGGGCTAACAGCGCCTCTCCGGCTTCACCGGAGTGGTCGTTTGCTTCCCCTAAAGCTTCGACACCTGCCCGAGCCCGTCCTATTCGTCAATGTAGGCTAAATAAACCTAATTATAAAGTGTAAAGAAATAAATAAATGTAAATGTTTTTTTTAATCCTTTCAGCCGCCCATCTAAAATATATGTCCAGTTATTGTACTCAATGTCTCAATTGTACCTATAAGCAGTTGTTCTAAGCTGCGTTGTCTACGATTCGCGTGAAACAGCGGCAACTCTTGTTGGCGGCTATAAGGGTCCCCTAGCTGTTATTTGTAAGTTTAGCGTAGAGGAGTGTAATGTAGGTAGTCTTAAGATTGGGATGTTATGGTATGTGGGTAATCGGGTTGTTCGGGATTAAATGGCGTACGAATCGACGTGTTGGTTATATTACATATATGCAATCTCTGAATTTGAAACGGCTAGGCGCCGTTGACCATACTCTAAGGGCATGCGCAGTACGTGCTTGCACCTCCTATCCGAATCTCTTACGTAATTCTGGTATAGCCAGAGAGGTGGTGCTGCCATCTATGAATCTTGAAGAAAATCAAATTATTTTGTTCAATATTTTTTGATTTGCAATTTTTAAGTAGTTACACTACTATATATGTATAAACTGAAAATAGATGTCATATACTTCAGAAAAAGTGACCAAACCCTCCGGTGTCCGAGGCCAGATTTGAACTGGCGTCTTCAGCTTTCGCGGCTGACGTCCTGACCACTAGACCACCCGGTCACAGCGGAACTTGACAAATTTTCTCATGTATATGTAATCTCTGAATTTGAAACGGCTGGGCGCCGTTGACCATACTCTAAGGGCATGCGCAGTACGTGCTTGCACCTCCTATCCGAATCTCTTACGTGATTCTGGTTGTAGCATATCCCTTACATACCTCAGGATTGATTCGCTGCAATGCTGGGCTGAGCTTTTGTCTTATTTGTGCTGCACTTTCCTAGTTATTCTGCAATCATTGTTCAATACACGCACGCATACGAAAATCCCGTGGCGCTCTCAAACATCGTGCGCTATTCTTCTAACCTTGTCTTCATCTTAGAAACTCAATTTTCATGCTCTGAAATACGCAGAAGGAAAATTTTAACTCGCGACCACTTTCATACACTCCCTTGTCGCGGATATTTGACCTACAGCCTCCAGCGACTTTTGAAACCTAGATTTCTCACGTTTTCTTATATTTGGTTATTAATTTTCTCGTTTTATTCATGTAATTGTACGTTTTTCATACTATTTTGAAATGTTTATTTAGACTTCTCCATACTGACGAACTCTGTCTAGCTTGTCAATTCTTCATAATTGTATAACCATGTAGTTAGGTTGTATACTTTTGGCTAAGTTTGTTAAATATTTGTACTCATGTTGTCCTGGCCTTTTATAAAATTTCAAAATTTATTGTAAGAACTCTGTATTCGCTGGCTGCCCCTATGTAAGCCTGTCACTGACAAGACTCAATGACTTTCGGGTTAGCTTCGAAGAAGTTATATTCCAAACAAAAGGTCTGTGCGGGGCCGAAGTGGCCCCGCACTGGAAGCGACCTCTCTCTCTCCTGGCAGAAACTCTCGGGTTACTAATTCCTGAGTCTCCAGCTTCTACTTTCGCCTCTGAGGGCGAGTCTTCAGCCACTACGTTCGCCTCTGAGGGCGAGCCTCCAGCAACTCCTTTCGCCTCTGACGGCGAGCTATCTACTGCGTTCGCCTAGTGTGGGCGAGCCTCCCAGCTACTACGTTCGCCTAGTGTGGGCGAGTCACCTACTACGTTCGCTTAGTGTGGGCGAGCCAACAGCTACTTCGTTCGCCTCTGAGGGCGAGCCTCTACTCCGGTCGCCTCTGAGGGCGAGCTTTTACTCCATCCGCCGCTGAGGGCGGTCCTCTACTCCGTTCACCTCTTGGGGCGAGCCTCCGTGCCTCTACTTCGTTCGTCTCTGAGGGCGAGCCCGTGAAGAACCTCCGGCTTTACCTTTTCTATCTCTATCAAGGCCATATTGACTTACCTTACTCTCTTACAACTGGAAATTGTAAAATAAAGAACCCACTACCTGTATTTCCTTTTTATTATTTACCTTCTTCACCTTTATCCGTTGCGTGTTCTTCCAGCTATCTAGTTGGAAGAGCACGTAACGTGACATGGTATAGCGAGAGAGATGGTGCTGCCATCTATAAATCTTGAAGCAAATCAAATTATTTTGTTCAATATTTTTTGATTTGCAATTTTTAAGTAGTTACACTACTATATATAAACTGAAAATAGATGTCATATACTTAAGAAAAAGTGACACGAGGCCAGATTTGAACTGGCGTCTTCAGCTTTCGCGGCTCGTCCTGACCACTAGACCACCCGGCCACGGCGGAACTTGACAAATTTTCTCATGTATATGCAATCTCTGAATTTGAAACGGCTAGGCGCCGTTGACCATACTCTAAGGGCATGCGCAGTACGTGCTTGCACCTCCTATCCGAATCTCTTACGTGATTCTGGTATAGCGAGAGAGATGGTGCTGCCAATCTTGAAGTAAATCAAATTATTTTGTTCAATATTTTTTGATTTGCAATTTTTATTATTTTTATACGCAAATTATTTTTGATCCCATACAAGAATGGGATCGATTGGCATCAAAAAGAAGTTTACCAAATGTGACCTCTTTCTCGCATCCTGTATGTTTTATCCAAAATCCGTAAACGCCAATCTTCATTAATTTGAAATTGAGGGAAGGTCTTCTAAGACCATTTTCGTGTTGCAGCGAGGGATCTGGTAGCTGCCCCCACTGACCCAAAAAGAAATTGAACTTGTATATTATTTCAAATTATCGAAGTTACAAGTAAAAGTAGTTAAGATAAAAGTAATTTCAATTACAAATTATATGTAATCGGGAATACTACTGACATGTAATCTCAATTACAAGCAATTTCAATGACTTAATATAATATAATTCATTACAAAAGTAGGTACCATCTAATAAATTACGCCCAACACTGAATAAACATCAGGTTCAAGAGGGTGGTATGGAGGATGTATGCTATCTGCTGCCGAAGTCACGCATACATGTGATCTTTATAGACAAAAAAGTTTCGTTCTATAAATTCAATTGTTTGTCACAAAAAATGGTTTGATTTGTTTTTGCGTGGCATTTAAGACTGGATCCAATTAATTGTTGCTGTGAAGATTTTTTAAATTGGTACCTAGATGGTAACAAGGAACAGGTTTGGACACGGGTATGTTAAATGAATAGAGAGGAATTGAAAAAATGGTTGCAGTCCCAAGAAGCGTACACTCTACATAAACCTGTTCATAAACGTTTCTCGCGTAACAAATACATCCTGTCAAACTACAATGAACTATGGCAAGCTGATCTCACTGATATGCGTACCTATAGTCAATACAACGATGGGTATAAATACATTATTTGTGTTATTGATGTATTTAGCAAATATGCATTTGCGAGACTTATGAAAAAGAAGGATGCTGAAACGGTTAAAACGTGTTTTGAAAGCATATTCACGGAAGCAAATGCAACCCTTAGACATATTCAATCTGATAAGGGTACAGAATTTGTTTCAAAGATGGTGAGGGATTATTTTAAAAGTAAGAACATAAATTATTATACAACTAACAACCCAGACATTAAAGCTAGCATAGTTGAAAGGTTTCAAAGAACTCTCAAAACTAAAATGTGGCGTTATTTCACTCATAAGAATACTTACAATTACACTAATATATTACAAGATCTGCTTTATTCTTATAACCATAGCTATCATTCCAGCATAAAAATGCGTCCAGTTGATGTTAACTCTAGTAATATAAGGACTGTTTGGTGTAACTTATATGAAAGAAAAAATTATAAACAACCTTCTTTAGAAAATGCAAGGCTAAATTTAGGTGACCATGTTAGGATAACTAAATATAAACATATATTCCAAAAGGGTTATGAAACCAATTGGAGTGATGAAATATTTGTGATTGAATCAGTTATCAATAGGTCTCCGTGGGTTGTTTATACTTTAAAAGATTTGGAAGGTGAACCAATAATTGGTACATTTTATTCTAAAGAATTACAAAAAGTAACTCACCACCCCTCCATCAAATATAAAATTGACAAAATAATACGCTCGCGCCGTGTTGGTGGCAGAAAGGAAGTGTTCGTGAAGTGGCGAAGTTATCCTAATAAATTTAATTCCTGGATACCGTCATCAAGTTTAGAAACAATATGAGTGAAAACAGTTTTTACTTAACTTTGTTGAGCAATAGCTCATCGGAATATTACAATGATAATACAACTGCGCACTTTTTAACAAAATTACCTAAAACCATTAAATTGGAAGGAGAATGGGTCGTGGGTTTAGTTTACACTCCGAATGTTATATCGCTAACTGTGGTAAGGCACAGTTCAGCGAATGTTATCACGCTCAAATCTGGACCTGGCTCAGAGCTCGACTGGGGAAGTACCTTACAGAAAACCATAGCAAAAAAGCAAATAACTTAATTCAACCTAAAGTTTAAGATTATTTTTTTAACATGATTTAATCATTTTCATTTATATACCATAAGTGTTCTTTAGTAAAAAAATTTACAAATATAAAAGCGTTTGACGTCTCACATAACAATTATAAATTGAAATTACACAAAAGAATTAAAAACACGAAAAGTCAGCACGAGTAAGTTAATCCATACTAATATTATAAATGGGAAAGTGTATGTGTTTGTTTGTGCAAAACGGGGCGACGAATTAACGTGATTTTTTAAGTGGAGATAGTTGAAGGTATGGAGAGTGACATAGGCTACTTTTTGTCTCTCTAACCCCCCACTTCCCTAAAATGGGGGGTGGAAATTTGTATGGAGCATTCCGCAAATTTCAAGGTAGAAAGCTAAAAATTGGTATGCGGACTATTTGTGACTAACAAAAAAATCGTGCATCATTTTTTTTGGAAATCTGCACCCAACCCCTTAAAAGAGGGGGTGAAATTTTAATAATATTCTGTTCCGAGTTGTCTTCTGTGTTTTAAATCAGGAAAGGGGATCCGTGTTACCCCGAATTTAACGAGAGCGAAGCCACGGGCAAAAGCTAGTAATATATAATACTAGCTTTTACACACAAACCATACAAACTTCCACCCCCCATTTTAGGGAAGTGGGGGGTTAGAAAGAGACAAAAAGTAGCCTATGTCACTCTCCATCCCTTCAACTATCTCCATTTAAAAAATCACTTTAATTCGTCGCCCCGTTTTGCCGTGAAGGACGTACAAACAAACAAACAAACAAACAAACACACAAATACACTTTCCCATTTATAATATTAGTATGGATTAGTTGTATCGTCTCGTGTATAGGGTCGTCACGGTTTTTTGGGTACATTTTTGGGTTAGTTTTGGTTAAGTGCCATCTATTTCAAAGTTTTATCATATCAAAATCCATTACAATATTAAAATACTAGCTTTTACCCGCGACTTCGTCTGCGCGAAATTAACATGAGCCATATGGAATTACATAATAAAACGCAAAATAAAAGTTACTAGTTAGTAAAATCTAAGAGCAAATATAAAACTACCACGTATGCTATTTCAAGTCAACAGGGAGCAACAATTCCATATAAACTTCCATTCCGTTTTCACCCCTTTATACATACCAAATTTCATCTAAATCAGTTGAGCGGTTTAAGCGTGAAGAGTTAACAGACAGACACACTATAATATTAGTATGGATACGTCCATATAATATCTCTTCAAGTAGGCTGGGGGAAAAAAAAAAGAATTATAGCCAAAAGCGTTTTTAAAAATTTTTAAATTTTGAAACATCTTGCTTCAAAGGTTTGAAACATCTTGTCTTTCCACTCTCAATATTTTTAACTCACTCGTTTTTGAAAATGCTTAAAGGTTGACATTAACATAATAAAGGCGGTTTATAATTATATCTATTATTTGAAACCGTGCATAGGGTGGTTATGCTACTTTCCCGTCCGGGTTGCCGTCCACCTGATTAAACTGCTACAAATTTATTGGACTAAGAGCTGGGCACGTCAGATATGACAAAAGGTCGGCGGCGGTGAGCCGTTTTTACGTCATTAATGTCATTTAGTTGTGTCTTGTAGATATTAATATGGATAAGGTTGGGTACACCTTAAAGAAATATTAAAAAAAGAAAAAACTAAAATTAAAATGGATTACAAAAAGAGTATTAACCTTATTTATTTATTGTACATTTTCTGTGCTATTGTAATAAATAACTAAATTTTTCTATATTTTCAATTTTAAATGAATTTCGCCTTCAGTTTATAGATAGAAAAAGATCTCTACATGTACTGAAGTCAATGGAGTGAAATTGTACATAAAAGTGCTGTTCTCTTCTTCTTCCGTTGCTGTTGAAAGTTTTTCGGCATACTCCCTAAAAATATCTAAGTCTGGGTTTCAAGAGAGGACCTCTTCCAATTTCTGACTGACAGAAGCTGATGAACACCAATTTATGACAGCTCTCACTCGATCTAAAGTTAAAAATGCATCTACAATAGACAGTTGAGATTCCTGGAATTTCTTTAAGGCATGTTGTATTATATTAAAATTTTCAACAATATATTTTGGGTTCTTTCGTAAATTTTCAGTCGGTACAATTTTTTTTGCCACTCTTATTGATTTTGCTTCTGACGCTCTCAATGTGCATAGGACTCCTTTTATTTCCTCGAAATATTTTTCCTAACATGCTGCTGCCTCCAGCCAAGTTCCCCATCTAGTAATCACTGTCTTTGGAGGCAGGGGCATATTAGGGTATTTGTCCATTAATATTCGAGTTCTATTTGGAGCCTTCAAAATTTTTTTCTTTACGTTCGAAATAAGTAAATCCACATCTGGATATAGGGAACGTATTTTTTCGGCTACGCGGTTTATAGACCCGTACCGATAAATTATGAAGTTTCGATAATATTAAAGATGCTTATTATTCGCATACAGAGTTCAGGCCATCCAACTTAGCAACTTAATTTGTGTCATCCTAGGTTGTTGCGTAGGTAGAAACTTAGACATTTCTTTTATTAAACATTATTCGTTAAATAGAAAATTAGAGATCAAAATTGTTTTTTCACTGTAACAGCAAAGTTGTTACTGACGCACGCACGCGTTTTGTGTCACTTTCGTCAATAGAAATACTGACGTTCAATCAGCACATATATGTGGACTTTTACAAGCCTATATAAAATTAGAGTTGATCGATTAGGTACTGTGCTTTCTATAATATCGGTATCTATTATTTGAATCAATTTGTGCCATATTAATCAATGATATTTATTTACTTTAATTTTTTTTCTTGTATGACCCCTGTTAACAGTACAATAAAATATTAAAGTTATTAAAGTTTGCATCAATATTTTTATAAAAGCGTATCGAAACAATGTTTGAAATTTGTGTCATTATAATCAATGGATTATTTTTATTTTTCAGAATGAAAACTTGTTTTGCGTAAAGTGCATGCGCGGGGAAGGGTAAGGTGCGGGCGGGGTTCATGTGCCGACCAGGCTGCCTAGCGGCTTGTTTGTTTTCTATTATTACTCTATACATACATATAGTAATAGTAGTAATAAGTGCGACAAAGACAAACAGCGATTTTTCAGTCGCTCTTCTTTATTTTTCATAGTAAAGAAAGCAATAATATAAAACTTAAGTAAGTTAAGGATAATTAATGTAAACGTAGTCGATAAGGGACTGCAACGGCGGATCTGTGTGCCACAGTAAACCTAGTTTACCATTTAAACAGTATTTTGGCAAATTGTCACAGATAATTTGTAACTAATAAATATGTAATTTGTGCATCAAGGCGGTTTGTTTACAGAGTGGCTATCGTGAAACGCGAAAATCGAAATATCGTTATCTGCCTCTCGGTTGGACTAGCAAAGGGCCGGGCTGGACTTAATAAATTTTTCATCAGTGTGATGTCACAATAAGGCTATGTTTTTATTAACTTATCGTATAAAACACATAAAAATAAGCAACTTTTCTATAACACATTTTTATTTAACTTAATAATTTCGAAGTTATGGGGCCCTGAAGGTTAAGTACAATTTGGACTATTTTGGTTGGAATGGTGTCATTATGACACATACTTTATTTTGTAGAATGTGTCAAAATAAGCAAGTTTTATAAGAAACATTTTTTTACCCAAAAACATCGAAGTTACAGGACTTTGAAGATTGACTACGTGGACTAATTTAGACTTAAAAAATAAAATGGCGACGGGGTATCATTATAACGTGTACTTTTAATGATTTTTTCCGTATAGAATACGCTAAAATAAGCGTCTTTTATATGAAAAACTTTTCCCTAAAATCAAAAATGGCCGAGGTAATGGACTCTGAACTTGTATATAATTTGGACTTCAAAAAAAAACCGTCGACGGGACTTCATTATAACGTGTACTTTTTATGATTATTCCGCATAGAATATGCTAAAATAAGCGTGTTTTATTTGAAAAACTTTTCTTTATAATCAAAAATGGCCGAGATAATGGGCTTAGAACTTGTACATCGGTACGTCGTTATAACGTGTATTTTTTATGATTTTTCCGTATAGAATACGCTAAAATAAGCGTGTTTTACTTGAGAAACTTTTCTCTAAAATCAAAAATGGCCGAGACAATGGACTCTGAACTTGTATATAATTTGGACTTTGAAAAAAAACCATCGACGGAACTTCATTATAACGTGTACTTTTTATGAATATTCCGTATAGAATATGCTAAAATAAGCGTGTTTTATTTGAAAAACTTTTCTTTATAATAAAAAATGGCCAAGATAATGGACTTTGAACTTGTATATCCCGATATACGTCAATATAACGTGTACTTTTTATGATTTTTCCGTATAGAATAAGCTAAAATAAGCGTGTTTCATTTCAGAAGCTTTTCTCTAAAATCAAAAATGGCCAAGATAATAGACTTTGAACTTGTATATAATTTGGACTTCAAAAAAAATACCATCGACGGGACGTTATTATAACAAGTACTTTTTAGGATTATTCTTTATAGAATACGCTAAAATAAGCGTGTTTTATTTGAAAAACTATTCTCTAAAATCAAAAATGGCCGAGATAATGGACTTTGAACTTGCATATCGAGACGTCATTATTACGTGTACTTTTTATGATTTTTTCGTATAGAATACGCTAAAAAAAGCGTGTTTTACTGAAGTAACTTTTCTCTAAAATCAAAAATGGCCGAGATAATGGACTCTGAACTTGTATATAATTTTGACTTCGGAAAAACAACCAGCGATGGGGTATCATTACATATTTTTATGATTTTACCGTATAGAATACGCTAAAATAAGCATGTTTTATTTGAAAACTCTGAAATAAAAAATGGCCGATTGGACATGAAACTTGTATATCATTTGGACTTCGAAAAAAAACCATCGACGGGACGTCATTATAACGTGTACTTTTTATGATATTTCGTATAGAATACGCTAAAATAAGCTAGTTTTATTTGGGAAACTTTTCTCTAAAATAAAAAATGGCCGAGATAATTGACTTTGAACTTGTATACAATTTTGATTTGAAAAAAAACCTATAGACAGGACGTCATTATAACATGAACTTTTTATGATTTTTTCGTATAGAATACGCTAAAATAAGCGTATTTTATTTTAAAAAAAAAATTATCTAAAATCGAAAATGGGCGATTGGGCATGGATTTTGTATATCATTTGGACTTCGAAAAAAAACCGTCAACGGGACGTCATTATAACGTGTACTTTTTATGATTTTTTCGTATAGAATACGCTAAAATAAGCTAGTTTAATTTCAGAAACTTTTCTCTAAAATAAAAAATGGCCGTGATAATGGACTTTGAACTTGTATATATGTAAAAGCGTGTTTCATTCGACAAACTTTTCTCTAAAATCAAAAATGGCCGAGATAAATGGACTTTGAACTTGTATATATTTTGGACTTCAAAATAAAACCATCGACGGGACGTCATTATAACATGTACTTTTTATGATTTTTCCATATAGAATACGCTAAAATAAGCGTGTTTTACTTACGAAACTTTTCTCTAAAATCAAGTACTTTTCTTTATAATCACAAATGGCCGAGATAATGGACTTTGAACTTTTATATGGGGACGTCATTACAATGTGTACTTTTTGTTATTTTTCCGTATTGAATACGCTAAAATAAGCGTGTTTTACTTAAGAAACTTTTCTCTAAAATCAAAATGGCCGAGATAATGGACTTTTGAACTTGTATATTATTTGGATTTCGAAAAAAACCATCGACGGGACGTCATTATAACTTTTCTCTCAAATCAAAAATGGCCGAGATAATGGACTTTGAACTTATATATTATTTGGATTTGGAAAAAAAACCATCGACGGAACGTCATTATAACATGTACTTTTTATGATTTTTCCATATAGAATACGCTAAAATAAGCGTGTTTTATTTAAAAAAACTTTTCTCTAAAATCAAAAATGGCCGAGATAATGGACTTTGAACTTGTATATTATTTGGATTTCGAAAGAAACCATCGACGGGACGTCATTATAATTTTTCTCTCAAATAAAAAATGGCCGTGATAATGGACTTTGAACTTATATATTATTTGGTTTTCGAAAAAAACCATCGCCGGGACATCATTATAACATATACTTTTTATGATTTTTCCATATAGAATACGCTAAAATAAGCGTGTTTTATTTAAAAAACTTTGCTCTAAAATAAAAAATGGCCGAGGTAATGGACTCTGAACTTGTTCCTCCTTTTTGTAAAGGGTCGGCAACGCGCATGTGACACCTCTGGTGTTGCACGCATATCCATATGCTACTGCTTACCATCTGGCGGGCCGTATGCTTGTTTGCCACGTTGTGGTATAAAAAAAGAGTAAAATAAGAATACAATAAAACAAAATAAAAACAGAATCAATACAAAATGACAAAATAAAAACAAAATACAGACGAAAATAAAAAACAAAAATAAAACAAAAGTAAAAAAAAAAAACTACAAATTAAATATACGTAAAAGGAAACTTAAAATCTAATCCCCGGGCCGGCAGGCACCTCGTGGAAATGTGCCTAATATGCTTGCGGCATTGCCTCGCTGCACCGCCAGGGATATTTGTTGCACGAGGTAAGAGCCGGACCGGGGATCGCCACCTCTCTCCCTGAAGCGCTGTCCAAGTTTGGTGATAAATTTTTTGGCCTCAGAGCACCAGGGTCCACTAGTCTGCACTGCCACCGGAACGAAGTCGTATACTGGTTCTAGGTTCGAGTATTTCACGTGCTTTAACTTGGCTGCGTTTTCAGCAGCAGCTCCAGTTTTACGTACTGTGTGGGCTAGGTGTGAGGGTGCAAACGTACTTACGCACGTTGCATCCCAGATTAAGCTCCTGCCCCTCGCCCAAGGAACCAGTGTCAACCCGTCCGGTCGCTTGCCTGAGAATCTACCGGCACATCGCACGCAGCTCAACCCGTGATGTCCGTTGGTTTCGACTGCGGCGCCACAGACGCACTAGTGAGGTTCGCATACCACACAGCCTAGTGTTAGCGCTGCTCCTATTCGGAGGGTGTCGTTATCGAGCAGCGTGCCCAGGTGCGACGACGGCAACGCATGGAGCCATGCTCCAGATTCCAGTGCTGCGGCAGCTTTCATACGCGCCTGGTCAGTTCCTACTGCCGCATGTAAAAAACTATCAAAGGACTTTTTGCTCAGAATGTCATCCCAAGACCTTTGAAGTTTTAGATTGTCAGGCCTTGGATCGTTGGGGCACCTAACCCTCCACTCAAATAAGGCTTCTTCCAGATAAGGAATTCGAACTTTGCCACCGTCTATGGATAAAATACGAGTGACTAGTTCCATTGAAGCTTGAGCAGAGGCAATAAATGCAACAAGTCCGACATCGTATACACGACGAATCCCGAGCCCACCATATCGGATTGGTAGTGCAGATTGACACCACTGAGATTCATTTAGGCTAATGTTTAGGATGACTTCAAGACCGTGACGTAAGGTATGATCAAAATCAAGAGTATGTTGTGGAAATAACCATGAAAGTGCAGTTCTTAAAGTGTAAATCATACGGGGCATAGAGAAAGAGCTACGCAATAAAACTAAGGCAACGTGGGCTGAGAGTTGTTGCAGGTGCGTAAGTACTAGTGACAAGGCATCTGTTTTATTTTTATTGTAGATGGAAACCCTTCGGGAAAAATTGGCGCTCCCAAAAGCGAAAAGGAGGTCTCGTCGACAATTTTTAAACCGGGCAGCAATGTTTGGAAGTTAGAGATCGATCCAGGTGAGCTACACGGTAACAATTCGCATTTCCCTAAATTAATCTCTAAACCAATTGCCTTTAGTGCTGGCAACAACTTTTTTAGGTCGTTAAGGACAACATCTGGCGGTGCTCCAATTGTACCGTCATCTAAATACCATACATTTAATGGTAAGCTCAAAGTGGAAATGTGTTTCTGTATCGAAAAACAGAAGACTAAAGGACCTAGAGGATCTCCCTGTTGGGCACCCACTTGCAATGAAAGTACGTTAGAGTTATAAAAAAGATTGCTTGGCGAGGAATAGCATTGGTAGAGGAAAGGATATATATTAGGTACCAAATCCCTTACTTCCTCTAACAATGTATCTCTCTCCACGCTATTAAAAGCATTTTTCAGGTCTAATTTCAATATTACTCTATCGGTGCCATCCTGGGACTTAGCAAAAAGTCGCGTGGCATGAATTGCCGCTTCACAGCCTAGAGGTGTACCGAACCCAACTTGGTGTGGCTGAATGTAGTGCGCCATGTCATCTCGAACAGAGTGACAGCATAGTTTTGCAACTAAGCGGCGTATGGTGTTGCCTACTGCGATAGGTCTAACGCCTCCATCTTTTTTTGTTAGGGCGACCATCGACGCCCCATACAAGTATGGGCAGACTTGTGGATAAACCATACCTCTGAGCAGGAAATTGCATAATTTTGTCAACGATTCCAGTAATTTTGGTCCATTAGATCCTGCTGTAGGGGAAGTGAGCTCTTTTAAATGCTGGGGACGTAGACCATCAAGGCCAGCAGCTGATCCATTGTAAAAACTACCTAAGGCGTTTGTCACATCTAAGGTGGACACGCTAAGATATGGGTTTGATATATTCGGTTCTGCTGGTAAAATAAGCTGCCTTGAAGGAGTCGGATATTTATTTTGTAACTCTCTCAAGGTTTCATTGTTACTAGGGGCTAATGTGGAATCAGATAGTAGCAGACGAACTGCCCCACGCAAGTCTCCTTCATGCAATTTTGACTCTATTAAACGATAAAGCGACTGAGGTTTGTAATTGACTTCGTCGGGGAAGTATACGTTAATAGATTCGATGTTTGCTTTCACTTTAGAGGTAAGAGATTGGTGAGAAGAGCCCTCTGGAACTCGAAGCGCTGTAAAAGAAAACGATAACAAAGAAAACCAATCCTCTACACTATTTGTTTGGATACAATTTTCTATTAAGCTCGCTTGTTTGCCAGCAGCTAGATTTCTAGCCCCTTTAGGTACGTGTTTTAAAACCCGAATATTTCTTTTTAACTTAGGTAAGGTATCAAGACCTGTCCTGGGATCATTGTCTTGGTTCCCGGTAGGGTTGGAGTCTGGTTGCGAAGTATTTGTGCCGTGGATTTTGCTTAAGTGAATATTTAACCCTCTCTGGCCCTTATACAAACGACCTGGAGGACAAAGAGGGCACTGTGCATTTGCAGGAGGGGGAGAGGCAACGTCCAGTATAGTGGCCGGCGTTGTTGAAAACATTACATTCTAAATTTATAAAAACACAAACTAAGTATAATACAATAACAAAAGTAAAGGATACGATCCGCTAGCTTTGTATGAATTGTATGCATACAGTAGAGTCCGGTACAATTAGGGCAGCACATGAAATTGGTAACAATATAAGTATTAGGTATATATTCTTCGGTTCTTGCTTTTAGAGTTATTAAAATCACGTATATATGTATTAAATCTAAATAAAAATAATTCAAACGACAGTTCAACTTCAAATTGCCTCGGCTATGCGCATGTTTTGTTTCTCTGTCGTCGTAGTGATAGCGGGCTGGACCTATTGGTCAAGTGTGGACACGGGCGCCTCGCGTCGGCGCGTTGCAAGGGATTGTGTTTGTTTGTAGGGTGACGGCGTTTTGTCACTCTTCCGTCAATGAGCGCAACCAAAAGGAATTTTTACAGATTGCAGCGGAAGGGGTCTACCTCACACGCTGCCCACACTTGCAGAGCGTCAACGTTTGAAAGGCCGAAATAATTCTTTAAAGAATATTTATTTACATTTAAAAGCAGAGTTGAATTTTGTGCTTGTTTTAGGATACTCGATTCATAGCAAAAAATTTGAGATTTTTGAGATTCGAGATTTTTGAGATTTTTGAGATTTTTGAGATTTGAGATTTTGGAGATTTTTGAGATTTTTGAGATTTTTGAGATTTTTGAGATTTTTGAGATTTTTGAGATTTTTGAGATTTTTGAGATTTTTGATAATTTTGAGGTTTTTGAAATTTTTGAAATTATTGTAATTTTTTAACTTTTTTTTTCACTTTGTCACTTCTCACTTTCACTTTCACTTCACTTCACTTCATTTTATTCTATTTTTCATTTTTTTTATTTCATTCCATTTCACATGTTTCTCAATGCTTTTTCGTGACGGTCACGTGACTTTTTTTCGCCTAGCCCCCCATCCGCGAACCGTCCGATAAGAAACTTCGTTCCAATAAAACAGAACAATAAAAAATTTACGTTGAGTTTTCTACCCATAATTCACGATGCTTGAAATCTTCGAAAATATACTCAACAGTCTAGTCAAAACACAAACAAAGCGGCTACCGCTTAAAAGGTACGTATTGGCGAGACACGCACGAGTTCATTGCCCTACTCGCCGGCTTCCCGCGACTCGCTCCTCCGCTCAGTTCCTTTGTCGAGTACGTCAGATTTATCACCCCGCGCGCGCCTCCGTGAGCAAGTACCTACATCGTAACAGCTAAGATGCCAGCGCCAGGTTGACCCATCGATTAGCTTGTTAAGAAGCGAGCCGGGGGTCTACTTCTAGTGGTCGCTACAGAAGTAAGCCGAACAGGCGTGCCGCCAAGGTCACGCGCTGTAGTTATGAAGATTTCCTCTGAACGCAAATATTGTTTCTGTTTAATTTTAGACGAAATATCATTGATGAAAGTGACACAAATTGAAATATCTATTTTAAAACCCCTTTTTGATTGTTATTCAATCAAATACAAACATTGAAAACATTGAAAAAATAATCAACCCAGTTGGACTTGAACCAACATCGATACGCCTTACTGGGGCTCGATATCGCTTTACCAATTAAGCTATGGGTTCAGTTACCGAGCTGACGAAATTCTCAATGCCTTCAATCATCTTTTTGCATTTATTTTTACATCGACTTTATAGCAGCCGTAAGCGACATCTAGGTGCCAACCACTAGAGTTAGATACCCTTCCCGCCGACCCTTTTACAAGTGTCACAACGGAAATAACAGGTGGCGCCTGCTATCAACTCATAATTATTTTACATGTTTTAAAGTGGGTATTCCACTCATACATTAGTATGTTATTCAATCAAATACAAACATTGAAAACATTGAAAAAATAATCAACCCAGTTGGACTTGAACCAACATCGATACGCCTTACCGGGGCTCGATATCGCTTTACCAATTAAGCTATGGGTTCAGTTACCGAGCTGACGAAATTATTTGATTATTAGAATGTGAACTCTGATGACTTTAATAATTTATTAAAACGATAACAGCCTAAAAAAACGAAATTACCAAGAAACTTAAATTTTCATTGCTTAATTTGACACATATTGATTTTATTGACATATTTTGAGGTGATGATATAGTTAATCCTTATTTTATGAACTCTAATTTTTTATACGTAGTTTTTTAGCGTTGTCATACTATATAAAATTGCACTCGACGTAAATGACACAAACTAGTTTTGTACAACAATAAAACTGTTCTAAATACAAAACAGTTATATTTTCTAACTCTAATATTCTTTTACTCAAGTTATGGCAAGCTAAAAAAGTTAACCTCAAATTATTGAATTACAAAAAAAGCACCAATTGAATATGACACAAAACGCACTGAATGATTCTCATGTACACACCGTATTGCCAACTTCAATAATAAGTGACTTTAGAATTTTCGAAACTTAACCCTCAAAATATTGCCAACGAGACGGGACTATTAGGCCATGTGCCAAACATATCATCATATGTGCTTCATGTTCGGTAGAAAAGTTTTCAAACTTCGACCAGCCAGCAACATGTATGCGACGCCATCAGTACTTAGCACCAGGACGTTTCCAACTTTGTTGTCAAAAGATTCGCCCCACATATTTTTTAAACTGTCTATGACAAATGATGATATTGTTTCACCATTAACTTTTGATAACTATTTGCATGCTATTAAATATGGTCTTTTAAACGAATTCAATGGCTTCACTAAAAAATGCACTATATATCGCCCTAACGAGTCAGTTGTTTCGTCAAGAGAAATCCATATATTTTCATTTCATACTACGGAAAGCTGCAAGATATATAAATTACATTCCGTAGATTCTTCTAATAAAATTCATTTGTTTTGAATGCGAAAAGCTAGCAGAAAGGCAGCCTAAATAAAATAATTTCATAAATTTAAAATAAAATTACACATGTCCATGTTAATGCAAAAACTGAAAACAGCTCACCCCCGCCGACCACTGGATATGACACAATAATGAGAGCAATGAAACCTGACTATTGTGTCATATCTGACGTGGCCAGCTCTCCGTCTACATGGAAAAAACTTTTTGAGGTCAAATTTTCCATTGATAATAAAATAATTATTTAATAATTATTGATAATAATTATCAAAATCTACTATATAATCTATTCTTTAATTGATATTTTAATTATAAACTTTTATTTGAAAAACTTGAATATCAATATATCAATAAGTATGGACGGAAAACTGACACATACTCCACTTTTACAAGAAATGTTTTATTATAAAAAACCTTTCGAGTATAAATTATTCTCGTATAATATTAATCTAAACAAGACCATATAAGCTCTAGAACGATAAGTAAGGGCACTTCAAAATTTATTATTGCTTTACAAAGCTGGCAAAATCGATAAGTGGAAGAAAACTAGCACCTGAAAACTTATTAAGGGTATATTTTATTGAATAGTCCAATCTTAAGTAGAAGGAGTAGATTTTGAAAATTTATACAGGAAAAACAGCTTAGGTACACTTCATACTGATTTGAAACAAGGACTAATATTTCGAGAAATCTTTACAAAGGTAAAGCATAAAAGTCAGCCCTGAAAGCTGACCAACTAGTTCAAAAATGGCCCGGTCTTACCCCATCGTACCTTACTTATTGGTTTTTTCATTTTAGGGATTGTGAGAAATTATATTGGTATATATATTTATACGATTAAATTAATCCCATATCTACTTACCTACCTAATAATAATATTAATAATTCACCATATCATTTAAATCGTACGAAAACGAACATACAATAAACCATATAAACCTAATGGCGCGACCAGACATCGCAGAGTGCCGGGACAGCTGAGCTGATTGTTTCTTTCTTATTCCATAGTAAAGAGAGAGATATACAACTTAACACGATGACGTGGACAAATCATTGAAAAATGCACGAATGTGTTTCAACTTCAAGCGCATTTGATTGTATTCAATGTATCCGTCATTCATATCATAATATAGATCTAGCTTGCAACAGCGCAAAGCAAGAAGCGAAATGAGCAAATGAGAGTAAGCTGGCAACGTCGCCTCGGATGGAAACTGCTCGAACAAACGCGCTCTTGTTATACAAATTATGGTAAAAACATGGACGAAGCCGTCTTTGGTAAAAAGTACCCATACCCACTGTAAAAATTAAATAATAAATTAGTCTCTTTAATAAGTTGGTAGTTTAAATATATTGGGTAAAAAAGTCAAAATAAATAGATTAAACTAACTACTAACTTGACTATAGTATGATTTGACTTTTTTTTGTCCAAAAATACCTATAAATCGCTATAATAATAAAAAATACCTATAAATGAGATAAAAAAATTAACAAAAAAGTTAACATCAGCGTAGATTTGAACTCGGACATATCTACTTAGTAAGCAAGCGTACTATACCCTAAGCTATGTGGAACGAATTTCCGCACTCAAAATTACTAATCATATTACTCAAATTTAATTTGACACATGAAACATGTCTCTGGCTGCAATAGAATAAACGCCTATAAGTTTTATTGCAGCAATTGCATAGTTCTGATTATTACAGGCTCTACAAGGTTTTGCGTCTAAAACCTTTATTAAGCGCTTAATATGACTATAGTTATCGGTACAACATTAGTAATGTGCTAAGAAGTAATTATGTTTAATTTCGCAACATAGAATTATTTCTGACCGACATAAAACTTGCGATAAGTTTTCTCCAAAACAGTTTCTTAACGATGATATATATACCTAATTATGTTATACAAGACCAAGCACGTATCGGTACATAGAACCCAACTATATGCCCCTACAGAAAAAGTAACATTCATGCTCCAAAGTGGTTTGTTTTCTTCAAAAACCTTGCACAAAACCTCGATTTGACGCGTTTGCATATATCGTCGCCTAAATTATCCGATCAAGTGACGTTTGTACTGTAGTACCATGTTGTATGTACGCAGACGAATCGTTGTAATTTAGTCGGTTATTATTACCTTTATTTATATTTTAACTCTTTAGGAGTTTGCATTCTAAAAAAAAAATTAAAGAGAATATACACAAAATGTACACATTTACAATAGAATATAAAAGGGCAAAAAAAATTGCAAAGGGCAGCTCCTCATCACTTCAATAGCTTAAATACCGCGAGCCATAAGGTTACCTCGCGGTCACTGAAACTACGCGTCTTTGCTCTGAATATTAAGTGTGACAATAGCACTTCATGCCAAATAAACAGGGAATTCTTGTTGTACCCAACAGTACTAGTGCTTTATGGCTAATGTCAGCTCCACACATCGACGGACGCAGCATCAAAATTGTAACGAGAGAACGAGACGCAGATATGATGCTGCTGATGCTTTCGTCGATATGTAGAACTAGCATGGGGCTCATAATATATAATACTAACCGTGAATTCGAAGTAGCTAAACGGCTCCGGGAGTAAATGACCGACACTCGTGATATTTACAGGCGAAAATCGAATCTTGCTGCAGTTGTGTAACTGAAATATTTTTTTACTATTACGATTCACACTTTTAGGAAAATGTACTAACTAAACAACATGTAAACAAATACAACAATGTCACTCACACGCCAAAATCACGGAAAAAAGCGAGCCAATATGTATAAGGTATTTTTTAGGGTTCCGTAGCTTAAATGGCAAAACGGAACCTTTATATTTTCTTCATGTCCGTCTATCCGTCCGTCCGTCCGTTCGTCCGTCCATCCGTCCGTATGTCAAAACCATTGGAAACTATAAAGGTGTATTTTGGAAGCCGCTACTTAGTCATGTAGTTAAATTGGAGAAAAAATATTTTTTGGGGGATGCGCTCCATACATCTAACTAAATAAATAAAAAAATTGACCAAATTTCAACATGTGGCATATCAATATATGTTTAAAATAACATTGAGGTTTCTTTGAACATTTTGTGATTAAGTAAATATTTTTGAAACGTAAGTCCATAAAAAATTGAGAAAACGCGCCTCATTACATACTTTCTACGAAAATAATTTGGACATTATCGGTTGAGCCATTTTTGAGTTATCTTCAAAAAACTTCTTCCATGGGCATCAGATAAAACCTTTTGGTATTAATTTGTTACGAGGTACGGAACCCTCCTTTATGCGTAGCCGACACGCACTTGGCCAGTTTTTTACAATTACTAACCATACTATGTCACGTCGTAAGAAGGAAAAATTTTTTTTTATGAAATTATTATAGTAAAATATGCTCAAAATATGCTCCATTCAAATATTATACTTTTGTATAAAAAGGTGATATGACTTTGTATAATTAGTGTGGTGTCACATATCTATAAATTATTTCTCAGTCATCGTGTGTTATATTACTGGACAACTTGACTGACATCAACCCCCCAGTCAAGCTGGCTTTCGTCCTGGATTGTCCACCACCGACCACCTCCATACAATCAAACTAATCATTGAAAAATCGACAGAGTTAAATATCCCTCTATACCTAGCTTTTGTGGATTACACTAAAGCATTTGACAGCATAACACATTCTGCCACACCACTTAACAGTACTCCAGAATCAAAATATCGAACCTAATATCATTCTAAATATATATAGCAACAGCACAACAGAAGTTAAATTTCAGTACTCCAATCCGTCGTCCCCCATACAGCGAGGTGTCAAACAGGCCGATCCGCTGTCTCCAAATATACTTATTCACCAGAACCCTTGAAAAACGTTTTAAGAGCCTGGCGGTCTCCTGGGAAGCTAGGGGAAAAGTCGTCGGCAACAAGACGCTATCAAACCTTCGTTTCGCCGACGATATTGTTCTGTTTGCTTCTTCTGCCACAGAACCTCAGTTCTGAACAGTCCTCAGTTTTTTACTCATAAAAAAAGCCATCAGGTTGGACATCAAATAAATCATGCAAAGACATCAAGTTGGATAACCAACGAAACATAGGGTCGAGGTAGACGAAAAGAGTACACACTATGGCGACTAAAACGATATATATTATCTGAGCTGAGGAGCTTTCGTGGCTGACGCCCTGACCACTAGACTATATAGTCACTGCTCGCGGCGGAACCTGTCCAATTTTCTCAAGTATTGCATATACTTGAGAGGAATCTAGGGATTTGAAACGGCTAGGCGCCGACCACCGTTGACCATAAGTACTCTGCACCTCCTAATCCTCCTATCCGAATCCCTTACGGTATTCTGGTTTAGCGAGAGAGTTGGTGCTCTACAATTTCAAAAATAACAATAATTGTAAGTACATTATAGTATCGTAATATATTGATATACTTTAAGTAGCCTAATATTTTTCACTAGCTTTTGCCCGCGGCTTCGCTCGCGTTAAATTCGGGGTAACACGGTTCCCCTTTCCTGATTTAAAACACAGAAGAGAACTCGGAACAGAATATTATTAATATTTCACCCCCTCTTTTAAGAGGTTGGGTGCAGATTACAAAAAAAATTTGCACGATTTTTTTGTTAGTCACAAATAGTCCGCATACCAATTTTTAGCTTCCTACCTTGAAAATTGCGGAATGCTTCATACAAACTTCCACCCCCATTTTAGGGAAGTGGGGGGTTAGAAATAGAGAAAAAGTAGCCTATGTCACTCTCTACCCCTTCAACTATCTACACTTAAAAAATCACGTCAATTCGTCGCCCCGTTTTGCCGTGAAAGACGGACAAACAAACAAACACACACATACACTTTCCCATTTACAATATTAGTATGGATTTCATTTTACTTATAATCCAGCAGTTATGTCGAATGAAGTTAAGGGTAGCTGGAAAGTAATCCAAACTCAATGGAACTTAATTATTTAATAAAGAAAGCCGTGATCTGTTGCAGTTTTATTTATTACGAATAATTAATACTTAGTTTAGTACAACAATGGTTGTCTATTTTAATGAGTATCAAATCAAAGAGAATAGGATGGGTGTGGTGTTGCTAGATCTCATCTATTATTCGGTACGTTCCGAATCAATTGTGACAATATTTTCTTGCACTCGACAACACCGTCCCTCAAGAAAATATTGAAACTAGCCACTTGATCGCAAAACTAAAAAAATTAAACACGCACACGCCAAAATCACTGTTGCACGTTTAAGTCTTAGCCGAACGTAGTTTAACAGTGCAAGTAATAATATTTTTCTGGCGTTCAAGTTTAACAAAACATATCCTTAATATGGCCTGAGAAATCCAAGCTCAAATATGTAACGTTATATTTAACAATATAAAGCTTATTAGGTGCGATAACGTTGTTATATACTTCAACACAACAAATAGGAACACAACATTAAAAAGTTATATAACGTTACATTGACTATTAATGTACCTAATTGAGATCTTCTAACAAACTTAATACTAAGTAATAAAATTAATAAAAAATACTATAGGTCCATATTTTGATTGGAATACGTAATTAAATAAATGGAACGTATGCTCATCCCACCCTCAATCAAAAAATGTATGCATATAGTTATCACAGAAAAGAAATTAAATTAAGCCTAAAAGTTTTCTCAACTTTTCGAAGCTTTCTCGAGACAAAGGTTTGGTTAAGATGTCTGCTAGCTGCAAGCTAGTATGAACGTACTGAATATTAACGACACCCTGAGTTATTTTTTCTTTTATAAAATGGTACTTGATATCCATGTGTTTCATTCTTTTCAGTTGTTCATACGAATTACAGGCTTTAATAGTAGACTGATTGTCTTCATAGACCGTAACATTATAGTTGTCGATAATTAATAATTCTGATAACAGATTTCTCAACCAATAAACTTCACTAATGCATTTTGTTAGTGCAATGAATTCCGATTCACATGAAGATAGTGATATTGTGGCTTGTTTCTTTGAAGCCCAAGATACCAGGTTGCCATAGACTTGTAAGCAGAAGCCAGATGTCGACTTTCTATCTAAAACGTCATCACCCCAACTTGCATCCGCATAAGCTGTTAGTATTTTTTCACTGGCATCTCTTTTATAAACTTATTTTAAGTCAATGGTACCTTTTATGTATCTCAGAATTCGTTTGAAACAAGTCACCAGTTATTGCTTGCACAGTTTTGAAACCTTGACAAATAAGTTATGCTAGCACACAAATCGGGTCTGGTGCCAATCATTGCGTACATTACGAGGGTTGCTACTTATATATCCGGAAACAAAAAAACAAACAAACGTACACGGCTGAAAATGGTTTTAATGTTTTTCAAAGTATTCCCCTTGATGATCTATGCACTTTTGCATTCGCGTGAACCAATTTTTAAAGCACTTCTGCCACTCCGCCTGAGGTACCTCCATAACGTGTTGTTTGAATGCGTCGACAGCATCTTCAGCGGTCGAAAATCGTTGACCGCGTAATTTATTCTTTATATTTGGAAATAAATAAAAATCGTTGGGTGCCAAGTCAGGGCTGTACGGCGGATGACCCGTTAATTCCACATTTTGACCCTCCAAAAATAGAGTTGTTTCGCGTGACGTATGACAGCTGGCATTGTCATGATGAAGAATGATTCTTCGTCGCTGGTTAGTTTTACGAATTTGTTCAAATACTTCCGGTAAGCAAATGGTCGTGTACCACTCTGAATTAACCGTTCTACGGTTTTCTAGTGGCACTGTAGCTACATGGCCATTAATACCGAAGAAGCAGGCCACCATTTGTTTCAATGTACTTTTTGCACGAGTAACTTTCGTAGGGTTCGGCTCATTTTGAAACACCCATACCGTTGATTGTTGCTTCGTTTCGGGATCGTATGCATAGATCCAGGATTCGTCACCTGTATAGATGTTATAAACGGCTTTTGAGTCACCACGGTTATATTTTTTTAACATTTTATTGCACCATTCGACGCGAGCATCTTTTTGCTCTTTTGTTAAGTTGTGGGGTATGCAACGCGAACAAATTTTTTTTACAGCCAAATAATTATGTAATATGCTATTAATGCTGGTCATAGAAATACCCAGAGTCGCCTCTATCTCGCAGTACGTAACATGTTGGTCGTCCATTATAAGTTTTCGCACAGCCTCGATATTTTGTTGTACAACGACCGATTTCGGGCGACCTGCCTTAACTTCGTCCGTAAGCATACTACGTCCACGATTGAACTCACTAAACCAGTGATACACAGTAGTTTAAGATGGGGCTTCATCACCAAAAGTTGAAGTTAGTTGATCTATGCACTGTTGTTGCGTTAAACCACGCCGAAAATCATAATAAATCATAGCACGAATATTTTCACGAGTGAGTTCCATTCTTGCTGCGAGATGACATTTAAAACCCGTCAAAAACAAAACACGAGCGTTAATAAGAAAGAAAAAATATACCGGCCAGTACTTAAAAAAGTTCAAATTTTACCATGGAGGTCAAATATGCTATTTAAGAAGATTGTAATCCCGGTTTCCGGATATATAAATAGCAGCCTATGTATACAACCTATCAGTTGCCTACACCTATGTTCCAGTTCCTCACTTTCTGATACTTCTTTTTTCAGCATTGTCAAATCGAAGTTTGGATCCATAGGAGTAGTCACACTGTGACAATTCGACATGTTAAATTTATTTAAAACATTTTTGAGATACTGTGTCTGATCCAATGTCGTAATGCCATTTTGTAAGTCTTACAGCCTTATTCATAAAAAATCCTTAAATGAGGTTTTAACCATCATATAATTAAAACGCTTTATAAGCCTAAATGACGTTTTAAGAAATGTGTGATTTATAATCTCTCCATAAGCCGACAATAGTGATTTCATTGATTCGACTCGTTATGTTGGCACTCTTGGCAAAATCATAGACAAAATCGTATCCCAATCGCAATTTAAAAAAAAGTTTGACAGCGAATGTCAGTAATGAGCGGGAAATCGGCGAAATAGAATCGAATAAATGCAAATACTAGTTTAGATAAATATAATTTAAATCAAATAATCCTTTGCGTTGAAAAAACGAATCAATGCACCAAAAAAAGGGAGTAATAATTACACAGTTGACTATAATACAAGGTAAGAATACCAATTCATTTACTTATAATTAGGTTATGTGAAGTTGATTCTTGCTTGCCTTTACTGTTTTTAATGAATCTAATCATTGATATATCCTCCTCAGTTATTACTACAAGAGCAAAATATAAGAAAAAATACTGGATACAAACACCAACGCCTTTAAGATGGACGCCTTTTGCAAGTAAGTACAATACCTGCCCAAGTGCCCAAGTCAGACATTTTCACAGTAATAATTCTATACCAGTGCCTACAACTAATAAATAACATTACGTATACTTATTGTAAACCAGTTATATCTGTCTGATATCGCCTACAGTTAATGCAGTGAAATAATCATGTACTAACTATACCCAGAAGGATGATATTAAAGTAGTGAAAAATCAATGGTTAGATAATGTGCAAAATGTATTGAAACATGCATTAGTAAGGTAGAATTTTATTGTTATTTTCATTCAAAATATCCATATATGTCTGTAAATGACTATATTATTCAGTCAATCAGCCAGATGCTGACAATAAAAGGCATCAAGCAGATGTACTTACATTAATGCCATTTATTGTCAGAAAAATTTGACTACATACTTATGTAATAACTACTAATAAGCAGTGGTGATAGGTATATACACCTTAGGATGTTGGTCATTCTCAATTAAATGTAAATGTATGGTTATAATATGTATGTAGTCACATCGATTTCTGCCTATTTTATAGAAATCTTCCATATCCTGGTATATGGAACAATACATATGAAAGCAAAAAATAAAAAAAGTGTTTGTTTAAAATTAATTTAATTAATTTTTTTGCATTCTTTTCAGGTCAGCACTTATCATCAGCCATCATCATCCACTGCCGTTGTTAAGGCAGTAAGTCGTCAAGTATTAAACAGGAAAGGGCAACCAGGTCAAGAATCCACACAAATCCAGGAAAAGTCTACTGGCCCCGGACATATTCCAAGCCAAGCAGTCCTCAGCGGCAAGGCAATCAACTGAAACATAAAAAAGAAAAATAAGAAGCTACATAGCCTGATTTTGGTCAACACTACTGGTTCTGACCCCATAATACTCTCATACTCTTTAGCTTTGTTTTATTATTGAATTGTATTTTTAATTTTGCTAAATAAAAGTATTTTATTTCATGAAGCTTTTGTAATGATTTTTAATGCTTCTCTCTCTGGGAGAATCTGTTTATTTAGTGGCATATTATTATTCAAGAGCTTAATCTTAGCCTATGGAGGAACCTGGTCTTCAGCAGAAGGGCATGATGTCACGATCCTCACCTCTGAGGGAACGACTGATGATGATGATGATAACCTTTTGGTAATATCACATTTATGTTGCAATAATTATATTATAGTTTGTCCGGACAAACTATACCTCTGTGGTTGAATTGTAATGAACAACATCAGTAATGTATGTGCATTGATTGCCGCTTTAATACTTGTATTACAAATACCACTTCATTTTCATATACTACCAGTTAAAGTAAGAATAGTTAGATGTTCAGCTTTTAGTAAGAAGTTAGGTAGGTAGGTTAGGTATTGAGTTCATCCAAAGATTGGCTGGAGGCTGTTTAATATCACCTTTATCAGGTATGTTAACCCTCCGAATGCCATACGTCAAAGTCTAATATGTCACTCACTCGCAAATTTCACTAGCGCAAGTAGGTAACCCAATGACGTTACTTGAAAGTATGAAGGTTACTTTGACAGTGTATGCCATAACATTTTGCTCTTGGCGCTGTAAGCACGAGAACTCATGATACCTTCAGGTGTTCTTAGCGTTCAAACGGTTAAGCATGTTAAGCATAAACTAGATTAGGTCCCAATGGTAACCTATCTGCCTCCTAATATAAAGTCTGTTGCAACTACTTTACACTTACCTGAGATCAAAAAAAAATAACCTGAATAGGTGAAAATTGTTTGCTTTTTATTTCATGACTAATGAAACTTTCACAATCAGAATCCAACACGATGGCCACGACCACTCTGTAAAGAGTGTAACGACATAGAAGAAGAATGAAACATTAATTTACTCTTTTTATTTGGAACTAGGTAGTTTTGCTCGGTTTCAATATCATGCAAAACTGCCAGTGCGATGAATGGTACCTACTTCTTTGGCTTGAAAATGATGGTTTACTTATATATTTATATAAAGAACATCCTGACCCCTGACCTTGGGCAGTGTAAAGTATATAATATTACGACAAGTTGATAGTAAATGACAAATATGCTCACCAACACTTCTTTCTTACCTTATGTTATTATGATACATATTCCAAAATCGGCTTTCGTAGTTGTACCTATTCACATGCTCCATTGCCTGAATTGGCATTTTATAGCAACAATATCACTTTAAAAGATAGGTTTTTTATTTATTACATAAATAATAATATTTTTCACAAAACATAAAACTTGTAACGATAGGTAGCTTCCATTCAGTAGAAATCTTCTGATTTGTGTTCGGTGTCGCTAGTGTCAAAATCAGCTGTTCAATATTATGGCGGCCATTTTGATCCTTATCGAGGAGATAAAGAAGGGTCCTGGGTCATGTAACTTTTCGAACATTTGCAGTAGGTTTGTAGAGCTTTTTAGAGATAAATAACGTTTTTGGGCTTCCGGACTTCAAGTAGAATTGAAGGAGGTTGTAACTTTTTATGAATAAGGCTGTTATGTATAAGTATACCTAAATATAAGTTTGCAAGACCCAAATCTTTCATTTTGAATTCAGTTTTTATGCGTTTTATTATTTAATTTAGCATTGAACCAGATCCAGTATATAAAATATCATCTACAAAAACTAACATGTAAACTCTGCAACTGTTATTAACATAGTAATAAAGACAATAGTCACTTGGAGTTTTTATGAAGTTTTGACTTACCATGAAATCATTAAATCGTTCATACCATGCCTTTGGCGCGCCTTTTAGGCCTTAAAGCGCCTTATTTAGCTTACAGACTTTTCCTTTGGGAACTACAGTTTTCTGGCCATTCTATGTAAGTGTCATCTTTAATTATACCATTTAAAAAAGCGCTGCAAACATCTAATTGATACACCGGCCAATTATTTTTATTACATAATGCTAATAGCGTTTTTACTGTAGCCATTTTAACAACGGGTGAATAAATGTCACAATAATCTAACCCTTTTTGAATGAACCCTCTGGCTACTAACCTAGCCTTGTATAAATCAAGCTCGTTATCTTTGTTACGCTTAATTTTGAATAACCAGTTAGTGTCAATGACCATTATTTTATCACTGGGTTTTTCAATGAATGTGTCATTATCGGTGAGAGCTTTCATTTCTACCTTCATTGCTTCATCCCATTTTCGAGCATTTGGTGACATTCTTGCTTCCTTCAGGGCTGCTGGTTCTTCAACATCTAAAAGAGTAAAATATGCCACGTCATAATCTTGTAAAGTGACTATTGGTTTTAATTTGTCTCTAGGACGTAAGTTTCTATTATAAGCATCAATAGGAGTAGAGTCGGCAGTCGGACAGGCAGCAGAGTCTTCTTGTTCTTCCTCAAATGGTGCCTCACCTGAATTGCATGTCTCAAACTCATCACTTGATTCTTGATTGCTAGTAGTATGTCTTGCAGGTGTAGCATTTGGGTTTTCGCGACACGACCTTATCTTTTTATGCTACAGAGTTCGACCTCCTAAGCCTCAAGCCCTTTCTGTTCAATTACGTAGTTTCGCGAGGTCGGACTCTGATGCACTAATGAGGAACGCACGCGCGATTGACTGGACACCTGCATTTATGGCACCAACAGTTGACGAGGCAGTAGCTATACTTAAAACAGCGGTAGTAAAGCTGTTTGACACTCACGCGCCCGTTCGTAACGTCAAACTCAAACGACCGCCCGCACCTTGGATTACTCGAGCGGTCCGTATCGCAATGACGAGACGTGATCGGGCGTTTCGCAAATATAAACGCGATCGTTGCGACGAGAACTGGAGTGGATTCAAAATTGCGAGAAATAGATGTAACAGATGATTAGGGACGCAAGTACATCCATGATAATGTTATTTCTAGCTCTCCAGCCGACACCTGGAAATTCCTTAAATCAATAGGGATAGGAAAATCTCCAATCCATTCAAATACATTTTCTGCCTTTTCTTTGAACGAATTAAACACGCATTTTTCAAAAGGTTCCACTCTCGATCCCTCAGCCCTTTCTAGACGATTGACTGGACACCTGCATTTATGGCACCAACAGTTGACGAGGCAGTAGCTATACTTAAAACAGCGGTAGTAAAGCTGTTTGACACTCACGCGCCCGTTCGTAACGTCAAACTCAAACGACCGCCCGCACCTTGGATTACTCGAGCGGTCCGTATCGCAATGACGAGACGTGATCGGGCGTTTCGCAAATATAAACGCGATCGTTGCGACGAGAACTGGAGTGGATTCAAAATTGCGAGAAATAGATGTAACAGATGATTAGGGACGCAAGTACATCCATGATAATGTTATTTCTAGCTCTCCAGCCGACACCTGGAAATTCCTTAAATCAATAGGGATAGGAAAATCTCCAATCCATTCAAATACATTTTCTGCCTTTTCTTTGAACGAATTAAACACGCATTTTTCAAAAGGTTCCACTCTGGATCCCTCAGCCCTTTCTAGAGGTATTTCGTACCTTCGCGCCCTCCCTTGTGTTTCTTAAACTGCATTTACTTTCACTTCGGCCTCTGATGATGAGATACTAAAAGTAATTGTATCCATAAAGTCTAATGCGTTAGAACATGACGAGTTAAGCAGAGTTATGATTTTGCACATCGTGGAATGCATTGTCCCTGTGATGATAACCCATAATGTTAACTTCTCCTTACGTTCAGGAATATTTCCCTCTTCGTGGCGCAATGCCTTTGTCATCCCTCTGCCTAAAGTCCCTTACCCTGCATCGCTCAAAGAGTTCCGTCCTATTTCAATTCTCCCATTTTTGTCCAAAGTCCTTGAAGCTATAGTTCATAAACAGTTAACTTCCTACATTTCTGCTAATGTAATCCTCTCTCCGTTTCAATCAGGTTTTCGTCCAGGACATAGCACGACAACAGCTCTTATTAGGGTCTTAGAAGACGTAAGGCAAGGCATTGAATCTACTTTCGTCACTATACTGATCCTTATTGATTTTTCGAACGCTTTTAACGTAGTAAATCATGAATTGCTTCTTGCTACTCTTAACCAATTAACTATCTCATCATCAGCGACCGAGTGGTTTGCATCCTATTTACGTGGTCGTCGGCAGGCAGTTCGTGCTAATCGAGCACTGTCCGATTGGTGTGATCTGTCTTCCGGTGTTCCACAGGGTGGAATACTCTCTCCGTTACTTTTTTCCATTTTTATTAACGTTATAACCCCTTTCATTCAGTCTTCTTTTCACTTGTATGCCGATGACTTACAGTTATATACTCAGGCTAAAATCGAAGATCTGGACAAGGCTATAGAACGGATTAACGTAGACCTTAATCGTATTTCATCTTGGTCATCTGACTTTGGCATCGGCGTTAACCCATCTAAGTGTCAGGCTATATTACTTGGAGGTCCGCGCACTGCCTTGGCCTTCGATAACTCACTCCTTAAACCAATTCTCTTTGAGGGTAATGTAATACCGCTCTCATCGCAGGTAAGAAATCTAGGGCTGATCATGAACCGTGGTTTGACCTGGGAACCCCAGGTATCCGATGTGTGTCGTAGAGTAACTAACACTCTGAGATCGTTATATAGGTTTAAGTACTTTCTGCCAGTAAGTACAAAGACTCTGCTTATTCAGGCTCTTGTCTTGCCTGTCATAGATTATGGTGATGTGTGCCTTACCAATATTTCACAAGGGCTTTTAAACAGGCTGGATAGGCTCCTCAATAGTTGTATTAGATTTATCTACGGTCTCCGGAAATACGACCACGTGTCTGCTTTTCGGCTGAAGCTAAGTTGGCTGCGTATTAGAGAACGCCGGTGTCTCAGGATCCTAACTACGCTCTACAGTACTTTATTTGATCCTGCAGCGCCTGAGTACTTGCGTTCTAAATTTCAGTTTGTTATGGCACAGCCAGGCCGTGAGCTTCGCACCTTCCGTAAATTGTTACTCACAGTCCCCTACCATCGTCCCGGTTCTATGTCCAATTCTTTCGTGAAACAGGCAGTTCGTCTTTGAAATAGTCTCCCTTTGGATATTCGGCAAGCTCAAACTAAATTCTCATTCAAGCGCAAGTTGCGCAAGCATCTTACAGAAAAGTCTCTTAACTAAGGCTCATAGTAGATTAGTAGCAGGTTATATATTACCGTCGTGTTGCGTATCTTCGCCTGTGCTACCTATGTTCGCCTATTTTAACATAAATTGACTTTAACAAAATGTTTTTAGTGCAAGCCTTACACAAAACTACTAAATACAAAGTATTTCTTACGGGTGTCAACATTCTTCGAACGATCTGTGGCTAACTTCATATAGTTGACATTCAGTGAGGTTTTTGCGCGACACCGACCACACGTTTTTTTAAGCCAGTGTTTTAACTTCAGTTTTAAACAGTGATACAGGCCAGGTAATGTTAAACTTTTTACATGATTATATCCTGTAACTATTTATTTTTAATATGTAACTATTATTTAATGGCTAGCTTACGTTTAGAAGTCACAATTAGATAAAACATTGGTGAGGGTATTTGGCGGCCATCTTATTACCGAACTTCGCCTACCCCTAGGGTTGTCAAATTTGTTTCCAAATGTACATAGTTTATTATGTTTGGTTTTTCGGAAATGGGATTAGCGATTTGGAGGAAAGTTAGTAAGATAAAGATATATGTAGATGTACCCAGTAGTACTAGTAGGTACGTGGTATGAACAAGGGACCCTTAGAAGGCAATCATTGTACGGTTGTACGGTCTCATTTTGAAAAGGTAATTATGTGTAGAAGCCAAAGGTAGATTTGATCTCAATTACGAAAATACTGATAAGCGAAAAGAGATACGTTTTTTGTTTATATAATAAACATTTTTTTTTACTTATAAACCATTACTCTCCTTTATGTCAAAAATTAACCAACATGTCAACATGTTGGTTAATTTTTGGCAGCCCTAGCATCATTTTAGAAAATGTATGTAAACAACTTCAGACTGTTGCCAATCTTCGCCTACTACACATTTTTTTTTAAATGTGCCTAGTCTGGTGTAGTTACGGTTCATATTATATTAACACGTTCCAGGGAGATAAGACATGATAGGTGTAAGTCCCAGAAAAGTTTATAATTAGCGGTAAGGCATGCCATAGGCGAAGATTGGAGAAAACACCCAAACTTCGCCTATTGCCTTCGGGGCCATTTATTGCCAAGTTACCCAATGAAATTCAAAGCTTTAATGGTATATACTAATAGTCAGGAGTACTAAAATACGTTTTTTGGCCATAAAGGACTAAAATGCTTTCAAAATTGAAAGATTTTTTGGGAAATGTGTCAAAATCCAGGCGAAGATACGGAACTCGACGGTATATGTAGTAATGTGTAAAGTAAATATATATATATATATATATATATATATATATATATATTAATTGTATTTATGTAGAATAAATTTATATTTAGTTGTACGTAATGTAATTTTGGATTGAAGTTTTCTGTTTGCTACCCGTTCCCCGCACTATTGTTTTTATCTGTTTGGCCTGATGGTTGACTGGTAGAGAATGCCCTCTGGCATTAAGTCCGCCCTTTGTACTTTGTATTATTGTGCAATAAAGTTAAAAAAAAAAAAAAAAAAAAAAAAAAAAACAAGTCAACAATATACTGCTCTAAATGTAAGGTTCACTTAAAGCAACTAAAGAAATATTGCGTTGAAACTCACATAACGAGTAAAACACATTCACTTGAGTTTAAAGAGGTAAAGAACGATAATAGTTTGTATCTAGATTTGATAATATTTCTCGTTTGTTGCAACATTCCATGGAAAAAAATTAATAATCACCATTTCCGAATTTTTTTTTTAAATATATTTGTTGTTCTTGTTCATCGAAAACACTTCCGGACGAATCGTTATTGCGGAAAGTTTATCTAGATATTTTGCACAATCAGACGGTTGATAAAATTCGCGAAAACATGGCAGGAAAATATATATGGTTAACAGTCGACGAAACACTTAACATTAAAGGAAAATGTGTAGCAAATGTAAATAAGAGAACTGGTCAAGAATACCTGTTGTAAATTTTACCTCATTGGATGTAAAATTCTTGACAAGGTCGATGCTAATTCAATGGCTGAATTAATCAAAAAACAACTACAATTTCTTTGGCAAAATTCGTATAATGAGAATTAAAAGAATGTCCTTCTACTAAGTACTGACAGTGCTGCGTACATGTTGAAGGCTGGTAAAATTTTAAAAGTTGCATTTCCAAATTTACTGCACGTTACATGCCTTGCCCATGGTTTACATCGAGTCACAGAGCATTTGCGATCTCAACATAAAAACGTAGATTCATTAATTGCCAATGTAAAAAAAAAAAATTAAATCACCACAGAGAGTAAGGCTATTTAAACAATTATGTCCGTCAATAACACTGCCCCCGAGTCCCGTTATAACAAGATGAGGTACAAGGCTGAATGCACTTCTATATTATGCACAACATTTCGACCATATTGCTGAAGTGACTTCACAGTTAAACCCAAGCGAGTCAGCGGCAATTAGAGAAGCAAAAAAAAAAACTTAAGGACAAACATTTGAAAAATGATTTCATTTGTATTAAAGACAATTATTACAGCTGTTTATGTGACGCAATAGTAAAGTTACAAACATCTTATTTATCTTTGGTAGAATCATTTGAGATTTTAGACCATGTGCGAACTATTAAAGATTGGAGTGGATCCAACACAGTCAAACTAAAACTGGAAAAAGTACTGAACAAGATTCCTGATTATGACACCCATCGTGACTACTAACACAATCAAAATACGACAAAACTCGAAATCCGCCGGACAGTTTTGAAATTTGGTGTGTATGTTGATTAGAGGTCCCGTTTTATTGTCCACACCATTTGACATTTTGAGGACCTTGAGGAACCGCCAGTACCTTGGAAAATGTCCTCCATCCTGAAGAAATTCGCTTTTCCCTCCGAATCTACGCACTCTATGAAAATATGATCTAGCACAATATTAAAGCTCATTAAATTCTACATAGAAACATGCGTACTCTTTTGCTGAAAAATGCACCTCCTTAGAGATATCACTAGAGGAAGTGAAGTGTATCGTCAATGCCTTGCCAGGGGATATTCTCATGATATGAAACTTGTGAGAATACTAAATTAACGTTTATTTATAGTTTTGTATATCAGCTACACCATTATCAACATTTTAACCGACTGCGACAAAAAATGGTTTAAAAACTGAAAACTGAATACATCCTGTAGCCTAGGATGCTAAGCGACTTTCTACAAGTGACATATCCCTTAATTCCACTTGATCTGAACCATGAATCCACACTTATATATCTAAAAAAAAACAATATGGCCGCCGCAAGAGGTCACCAAATATGAAATCATGTTTTTTCCTTGGTGCCTCAACTATGGCGCGGATGTCGCTTTGTCGCACTATGTCGCTATGCTAACGTAGTGAGACATAGGGGTCGTAGTCGTGCCAGGAAGGTACTCCCTGGCACGACCACGCGATATTTTTGCTTAATTTATAGGTCAAAGTAACGAAATTGAATACTCAATTTGTACTTACTCCAAAAGTTCATTTCTGGCACTGGTGGTGGAAATAAGGCATTTGAAATCTTAGGCTTACAGACATTGGCGGGAAGAAGGTGACAAGTCGAGATGACAAATTTAAGAAATTTGACCTTAAAATAAAATAGCAATAAGATTAAAATTTCTTCAATTTTATAACTTGAGTTATCAAATTTTTCCCGCCGCGTGCCGAGTATACCTGGGAGGGAGTACCTTCCTGGCACGACCACGACCCCTATGTCGCTATGCCGAAACCGTAAGGGTACAATTTTTTTTACCTAAAGTACAAAATAGTACATTTCATGAATTTGTACCGCAAAAGAAATAACAAAAGGCTCCGTGGTCGTGCTAGGGAGTATCACACCATAGACGATTATCGATATAAGGTTAATAGCAAATCATTGAATCCACGGCGGCCGTAAGTTCTTACTAGATCCATAGCTGGATCTAATGAGAATGAAATTTCTCAGTAAGTCTATATTTTCAAATCTTTCCGGCTAACGGATCTAGCGAGAAAAGTACTATTCAGTAGATCCACACTGTTATAAATTGGATCAATTGAGGAAAAAATATCTCAGTCGATCCATGATGGATCTGGTCAATGGATCTACTGAGAATGATCCTTAAATGAGATCTCAACAATTTTTGCAGAAGGAAAACTGCGTTGCGAGACTGGCATTTTTGTACATATAATGTTTTTGAGGGGATTAATTTTTCTATCACTACATTGTTTGATCCAACGTTAGATCAAGATTAGGCTAAGAAGATTCTAATGGTTGACCAATTTAAGTCTGGGTCGGCTTACAGGAGACTTCCGTAAGAGCGTTAGTAGCCTAAGTCGGCTAAGACGATTCTAACGTGATACCAATTTAAAACTTTATAATATAACATAAGTTTGAGATAAGAGCGAAAAAATTTTAGTCTTGAGATTTATTTATTTATTTATTTAAACTTTATTGCACAGTAACAAATATACGGTTACAAAAGGCGGACTTAATGCCGTAAGGCATTCTCTACCAGTCAACCTTTAGGCCAAACAGAGAAACATCAATGGTGCGGGTGCGACGTATGTCAAGAACATGTAAATAAACCAAACTGAGTTTGCAAAAACGTAGACGAGATTCATGTAAGACTGATTTTCGCTGGTTGGGCTCCCATCTAACTTTTGAACCGTGGGTCCAAAAAAATTGAAAAAATTTATGGCTGTGAGGCCTGATAAGTACTTTTAATAAAAACTATAAAGTCGGTTTAGCCGTTTTTGACGTAAGTGCCGGATAGTAAAATGGCGTAAGTTCTGCCAAATGTCCCTTAACCCTTTAAACGCCAAGAACCGCTAAAGAGGTCTTGTGACGTCGTTCCCACCACGCCAACAACCCATAAAGGGGTCGGAGTGAAGATGTACTTTGATCATGAATAAAATCATTATGAATTGTTTTGCACAGCACTACGAGATTCGTCTTTTTTGATAACGAAACAGTGCTTGGCGTGTGAGTGATCACTTCATTCAAATGTGAAAGCGTTCAAAAGGTTAATAAACGACCTTTTGAACGGATGTATTGTAACAGGCCGGCAACTACGGAATCCTACACTGAGCATGGCCCGACATGCTCTTGGCCCGTTATGTATGTTTGTAGTGTGCAATAATAGTAGTTTATGCAACATAATGAGGCTGCGCTCATTTCATTAAACCCCACTCGTTTTAAGGCCTAATTATTACAGTTGCATACATACATTGCTTTATCTACACACATATTGCAACTACTCAAAGATGAGTTCAGAAGCCGAAGGCAAATGACCTGCTAGTATGTTACTAGGTAGGTACGAGTGCTGAAACATACCCACAGGTGCAACTTTAATAAAAATAAATAAATTAGAACTGTTAAGGAAACTACATTTATCTACAATCATATTGTAAGTCCTCTAAAATGCGTTCAAAAACCGTACGCAATGACCAGCATTACAACAAACGATTATACTATGATATTTTTTTTATCTGTGGCAGTGACGTAATTTTAACTTTACTTGCACAAATATTGTCAAAACCAACACTTTATTCAAATTTAATGTTGTTTTAGGGTTTTTGGTGAGTTCCCTAAAACACTGGTGCAGGTAGCGTGGTAATTGATAAATAATAAACACTGTTAAAACCGACTCCAATATATTTTCACTAAAATCACATACAATTAGAAACCACATACATGCTGTTGTACGATCGGTAGTTAAGGCGGGACTGCTTTTAGCGGGGCCCGGGTCATAACCGCGGGCTTTGCCTAATCAGCTCATATCGCAGTGAACGCGCACTGGAATACGAGTTGACGCTGCACAGTGTTTTATGGAAGCCAAAAAAGTGACATCCCCATTTTATTACAAATTACTGTAGTTTAGAGCATTACGAATGCGAGACTAAAACTCCCGCGTTTCTAATATGTGTAGTTTTTGAGAAATACATTTTTGAAAATCTTGATTCTGACACCCAGATATTACAAAAATAATTATGTATTGCAAATTAAGTAACAAACTTTTCTGTTGACTAAAGTGTTGGATAAACCTCTCAAAAAAGTACATTTAGATGTAATTACAACCTTTCTAGGTACATTTGTTACAATGATACTAAATATTTTAATGATTTTGGTTTTTTTTTTCTTCCATATTCCACCGTAGTAGATCGCGATATTTGTAAGACAGCTTCATTGTTATGTCTTCTATCTACCCTATTTTTTACAAGATCTAATTATCTGGAATCTTATGCCCTTAAACGGATCACCAGTATTTTTGTTACATTCTGTATAGGGAATGCAATAACAGGTAAATTTTCAAAGCCGGGTATTCGATCGGTTATGGTCGAAAAATAACCGGTTAAAGCCGTATACTACAGTTATGTTTTTTTTTTTTCAAGAAACTGCTAAAATATCTATTATGCATCGCCAATTTAGCAAATATTTTTTCATTTAGCATTTATTATATTGAAACATAAATTACAACTTCCAGGCAACAATATTCTACTTCCAGGCTCTCTCCCCATCTTGCACCTCAGAATAGCTGTCGTCTGGACATAACTCTGATGTTATGTTTTCATCCGATGGCGATATAAAATCATCCTGTGGTGCTTTCAATAATGCTATTGCGGCAGATGTAGGAGACGTTTTTTAATATTTTTTGTCGTTGTGACATCCGTTGTTCCGAAATTATTGGGTCTGATGAGACTAACGCTTTATGAAACAAATCAGACATGGTTTTCGTTCGATCTGATTTGCGGGTATGGTGTTCTCTATCGTGACGCCAATATTTATTACGAGATTCTGATTATTGCTCGGAGAGCATTCCAATTGGAACAGACCAGTTTCGTATTATCTCAGCTCCATGGACCCAAAGTTTGGGTGTGTAATGATCCGTATAACAACATTTGATATATTTTCAAGGCGTCTAACAATTTTTAGTATAATTTCATAGAGTATATTCACTTAAACGGCATAATAAACTTTTGGTATAACAACAAATGTTATATTTTCATGGCATATAATGATCAGTCGATATAATACATATTGAATATAACGTTTACTGCGTATAATGAAGTATCGGTATAAGTATGTATGGTATAATGTATTGAAAAATATAAAAAATAATAATTCATTTACATAATTATTAAGTTCGTGAAAGCGCCTAACGTTAGTGTCATAGCAATGACACAGTTTGTTTTCGCGGGGTCGCAGTTCTAACCTAACCTAACCCACTTTTCTAGCGCCAGTTTGGTTCCGCGGGGTCGCAGTTCTAACCTAACCTAACCTATTTTTCTAGCGCCAGTTTCTTTTCGCGGGGTCGCAGTTCTAACCTAACCTAACCCACTTTTACAAAGGTATGTAGGCCCTTAAGTTTACAAAGGTAGGTATTTGTAATTGTAGTAAAAATTGTAAATTATACCAGTACTACATTAGACCAAATGAGTGGTATATCATACAGAATTATATCTGAAATCCCTTATACAATGTGACTGTTAGATTATTACTTATTATATTAGAAATTCATTATACCTTACGATAGTTAGATGCTCTCAGAATATACAAAATGTTGTTATACCAAAAGTAAATTATGTCCCTTAATCGTTATATCGACTAAAAATATATCAAAAGTTGTTATACGAACCGTTACGCACCCCCCAAAGTTTATGTATGGTCACTGTCGTAAGACACCATTCGAAAATTTTAACATATTTTTTGGCTAGTTCTTTGCATATGTACTCAAAACTATTATCAAAACCAAGAATTATAGATATCCCGGAAACAACGGTGTATAATATTAAAAATACCGAAGTGTCAAACCTAGAGGCCGGGTAGCCCGGATATAAACTGTTTAGGTGATTACTTCAATGTTCCACGGAATTAGGTCTCGTTAAAAATAGGGTAGATAGAAGACATAATAATGAAGCTCTCATACCAATATTGCGACCTACTACGGCGGGACATGGAAGGAAATAAATAAAAACCAAAATTAATAAAACAATTAATATCTTTGTAACAAATGTATCTAGGAAGGTAGTGATTGCTCTTAAATGTATGTCTTTGAATGTTTTGTCGAACACCTTGGCGAAACAAACAGTCCATGCAATATCTTTTTCACCTCACTACCTCGGAAAGCCCTTTTTTATTCTTTAAAAGCAGATAGCAAAACTGCATTTTATTCACAAGAGTGCAAAGAATATTTGAAATTCGAACGTGTTATTAGTTACTTTTTTAAACATAATAAAATGTAAAGGCCACTCCAGACAGGACAATCTTCGCCCATCTGATTAAATTGTCTGACCAAATCAGGTGCTGTGGACGCAAAAAATATTTTATATTTAATTGTATTAAATAAAAAAAAATAGTGTTAACAATTTAATTACATGATCCATACTAATATTATAAATGGGAAAGTGTGTGTGTTTGTTTGTTTGTTTGTCCGTCTTTCACGGCAAAACGGGGAGACGAATTGACGTGATTTTTTAAGTGGAGATAGTTGAAGGGATGGAGAGTGACATAGGCTACTTTTTGTCTCTTTCCAACCCCCCACATCCCTAAAATGGGGGGTGGAAGTTTGTATGGTTTGTTACCCCGAATTTAACGCGAGCGAAGCCGCGGGCAAAAGCTAGTTTTACCATAAAACGCTTAAAATCTTACAAGAAATTTTATTTTCATCGATTTATTTTAATTGATTTTACATATTCCAGTTTATTTTTTGTACCTATGTTGTTATAAGGCATGTTCACGTAATAAAGTAGCCATATGAAAACGTAAATAAATCGTTTACTTCTAACGCTACAGATAACAAAAACAGCTTATTATATAAGAAAACATTCAAAAATTAAAATACAAAGCATTTTTTTGCGGAATCCTCAAGAACTGGAGAATTATTTTACTTTTTTTCGAACGCCTGCAATTAGTGTAGTTCAGGGGTTTTCAAAGTGGGGGGCGTGCCCCCTAGGGGGGCGGAACCACATTCTAAGGGGGGCGCGGCGCCTCGAGAAATTTGAGCAGGGCTAGCTAGACCATTTATTTCCGTTTCCTTGCATCGAAGCAAGGGGGGCGTGGGAATTTCATTTGAGGCAGCAGGGGGGCGTGACTAAAAAAAGTTTGGGAACCCCTGGTGTAGTTATTGACCTGTTATTGAACTGACGAGTGGCTGCGTTCCATATTCTTTTGAAGTCAGCATCACTGTCCGCTACTGCACCTTTCTTGAGCAGGTATCGCTTGATGTTCGCCCAATACCTTTCTATCGGGCGAAGTTCTGGGTAATTTGGCGGGTTCATGTTTTTCGCCACATAAATAACATTCTGATTATCGAGCAAATTTAAAGTTGTTTGAGCGTAATGAGCTGAAGCTAAATCAGGCCAAAATATAGGGGGACGTTCATGTTTCCTAAGGGCAAAATTCGCTTCTTAATGCACTCCTGTCGGTAGATATCTCCGTTGATTGTGCCAGTAGTAAAAAAGCTCGAACTCTTCAGCCCGCATGAGCAAATAGCTTGCCATACCATGATTTTAGGGGCGAATTTTTCAAAAGCGATGGAGTTATGCTCTTCCGAAACATCCCGGCCAGCCACACACGTATAAAATTGAGACCCCGGTAAAGTTCTCATGTCTTTTTTTACATATGTTTCGTCATCCATTAATATGCATCGGTCGCGATTTTGATTGAAAAACTTGCTCAAAGTTTTAGCACGACATTTTGCTCTTTCGATCTGAGCAGGGGTCCTTTTCGGGATTTTTTGTTTCTTTCTGGTCACAAGATTATTTCTCTTCTTAGCGTTTTGTACATTTCCAATCGATGTCTTTACCTTTTTGGCGATATCTCGAACAGAGGCCGATGGATTATGGTGGAACGAAGAAGCTATTGCGGTGTCCAATTTAGGCTTCACGCAGCCTTTTTTTCGACCGCGACCTGGTAGATCATGTAGAGTATGAAATTGCCCAAATTTACTGATCACTTTTCGCACACCGTCCTTAGATATTTTATATCGTTTTGCTAATTGTCGCATCGAGACACCCTTTTCGGTGCAATATGCGACAATAATTAATTTACGAATATTTTCATTTATTCTCGGCATTTTGATTATATTTACTCAATGACATCTATTTTATACTTTTTTATTTGTTGCTTATATATTTTTTGGAATGTCACGTACTAGCATTGCAAAAAGTTTCTATATTCCTGTGAAGACTTAGTTCTAGTTGGCTACTTTATTACGTGAACAAGCCTTAGTCTGGCAAACCATTTATGTCAGTAGAAAAGCGCAGCAAATTTGAAAAATCGCGGGTTGGCAACACCTGTCTCAGAATAATTCGAAAATTGTGCATTGTTTTTGTTTTATCCGTGGCATGTAACTTTTTTATTTTAAAAAGTTAGTTTTGTTTACTTATGTTTTTAAGTTTCAGATTGCGTTTTTTATTATTTATTAATGTAATATCTGCCCTCACCTTTCAATAAATGTATTAAATCAACGCAAAGACCAGCTGAGATATTTATGTAGGTACTTACGATAGGTGTAATACATTTTGCGCGATATATGTGACTTTGAGGTTGTTTAGTTTTGTATTGAATTATCATTTCAAGATATTTCTTTCAGTGTTAAATCGAATAATTGAAGCAAAAACTAGTGCTAAATGAAGTCCAAGATCGTTTGTTGCATAGGAGCAAGTGCTGCATATTGTCACAAAGCAAGAAAACAGTAAAATTTTACCGGTTTAAGCACCAAGCATCACGCTACCTACAACAGACTATTATCAAGCTCTGTAATGTTTTCCTTCATATACCTAATAGACCGTAAGCCAGGAACAAATTTCGTTGGTCATCGCGTCCCAGGCGACAACTTGTGAAGTGGTTAAGGGCGATGTGTAATGAAGCCTCGTAAAGGTCAGGTGCCTCTCAGTTGGTGGGTTGAGGAACGGCAGACATTTAATCGATTTAAAAAAAATGTTCATCGCGTCCCGATTGAAACTTTGTCAGATGATAGTTTATATCCTATTATAAATATAAAAAATCATCAGTCAGCTTGAGTCAGCTGTATCCCAGTGAAAAGACCGTCAGCTGGTTACGTGAACATACGATCTTCAGGGCATCAGCTAATGGTCTTTCCACCTAGATACAGCCGGCTGACGATTTTTTATGATTGTAAGAGCATATAAACTATCATCTGACAAAATTTCAATCGTGACGCGATGACAGTTTTTTTTAAAGTGATTAAATAGTTGCCGTTCCTCAACCCACCAACGAAGCGGCGGCTGACCTTCACGAGGCTACATTATACGTCGCCCTTAACCACTTCACAAGTTACCGCCTGGGACGCGATTGGTCATGAAATTTGTTCCTGGCTTACGGTCCATAAGCTATGTATAAAATAAATAAACACCAAAATCTCACGTGCGTTTATTGATTAATCAATTATACAATTCGTACAATAGATTCAATAAGTGCCTACCTAATATAGTCGTCAAACGAAATGATAAAAGGAAATCATAATAAATAGGAGTATACTGAGTAATATAATATATGTAAATTAACATGACTCTTATTCATACAGACAATGAAGCTAATCCTGTTCCATTCTAAGCTGAAAAGTTGTATTTTCTGGTAGATATAGGTAGTTACTTGTTTCCCTCGACTGGCCTTATGATTTTAGCAATCAAGGTAAGTATCAATGTTTCGTTCTTTCCTGGATTTCAACTATTGTATTTTGACCGCATAATCTTCTTGTCATTTGTATATGTTGGTTATTTTACTTTCTTTTCACCTTATTTTTCATTGAAAAGTCAGAAATATATCAGAAATATTGTAATGAATCCAAGGGATCCATATAATGCTTATTTCAATGGACGGTAAAATTGTTCGATATTGTGACATTGCTATTAACGTTATGTAGGAGTTAATTTCATTTTTCAGTTTCAGGAAAATTTACGACTTTATGATTAAGCTTTAATGAAAAATTATACTGTAATATTAAAGTTCGAATTACAACTCACCTGGAAAATATGGAGTATCATAAAATCAATTAGTAGTTATGTCTTAATTTTCATTGCTTTGGTGCAGTTCGGGAAGGAGAATTTAGTGTTGAAATAAATACTGAAAACTAGCTTTATTTCAAGTGGCTTTTCTAAATAATATGCATTTTTGTTTAGATATTAAGATGGTAATTCATTTGGAATACAGATAATAGTATTTTCTAATAAATTTTGGTTCCTAAAAAACCTAACCTCGAATTTATAGATGTTAGTGTATGTAGCAGAAAACAAATGAAAACGTAAAATCTAATTCCTTGATCTAAATAGGCATTAAAAGTAACAATGTTTCTTGTGAGATCGAATAAAAATAATAGTTATTTAGGAAGATTTGGTTAAGAACAGTATTGTGTCATAAACACGTGATTATTTACTTCCGAGTACAAATAAATATTTTCATTCGATAAACAATATAGTCCTCTTAGCATTCCTATTGATATTTGTTAGAAATATATGCGTATTAATAATTATTGGTGAAAATTGACCATGCGGTTACACTGAATTTGCTTTCGTTTCCTATAGAAACACTATTGTATGTATATTTCATTATCATATATATATTCCCTATATTTTTAGCTTATTTATCCAAATGTAGTTTCTAAGTTTTATTCAGCAATTTACCAGAAAATCCTGAAATTGTAATTATCAATTAATAATTTTACATAAATGCGGGTAGGAATAATCTTGCAGCGCGCGAGGTTAATCTTAATCCACCCGCATATTTGCTTAGATTTTCGCAGGCGATCGAGAAGCGGTGTGCAGATGACGAGTGAGGAGTTCACACGAATTTGAACCTTGTCTGTTAGACATTTATTTGGTTTTAGTATCTACAGGTTGCATCATCAACCTTATTATTTAGATAACTAGGTTCAATAGCGGAATCGGATAAGTAATCGGTAAGATTTTTAAAGAGGTGTTTGGATTAAAGCTACAAAGGGGAATGTAGGTGATTGTGGGGGACAGGGTACGGAAATTATAAAAGCGGGTGGTAAGGTTCGAACTTAACTTAGTCAGAACGAGATTCCAAGACATCAGCATCTCTCAGCCAAGTTCGAGGTCTACAACTTTATGTAAGTCCTTTTAAATATTTCACTTTTATCTTAATAGTTTGTCGTGTACTAGCATTTTACAATATCTTCACTAGTGAAGCGTACGAATATTATAATAACGGTCAATACCTTTCTTTTAATAATTGGGTTATTTGGGGACTAATATTGCAGGCGTTACGCTTATTTACCTGCAGTGACTGTTAGAATAAGGAGGGATATATTATTAATCCACATTTGTAAATATTTTAGTTGTGTTTGGGTTTACAATGAAGTAGGGATCTGCATTTAAGTATATTAGGTACTAGTTCAACTATTACTGAGTGAGCGAAGCGAAGTACTATTCCGCTGTGCCTAGAGCCGTCCGTATGTCTAATTTAAATAAGTACTTACATGTTTTGATTATTTATTGAGTGTGGAATTGAAATACAATCTTCGTCTTCTTTCATAAACGATTCTTAAATCGTATGGACGTTTTAACATAGGTTTAAACTCCGAGCAATGATTTAGTATTTGAGTTATTGCTTGATGTAGGGTATTATTTGACTTGGTTTTCAAACACATATTAACACAGCAAATAAATAATAGTATTTTGCATTTCTGTGGAACTCGTTTTCGTGAGGAAACCATTTAACTATTTGATGATATTCTATTTATTTCTATTCTACTATATAGGCTGATAGCTTATATTCGAACCAGGTTCTTCAATGGCCTGTGTTTGTGGTTTATTTTAACATTGAACCTTTTACATTTTAGTATATATGACTGTGTGTATTTATGCGTGTGTATTTTATATTTACAATACATAACTATTCAGGATACGTAATATATATTCTCCGTAGTAGTATATATATTTACTGTTGACGTGTCGAATAGGTTCTAGTTTGAGAGTAACAAGCCATATTTTATCTAAGTAGATTTTAATACAGTTTTCGGGTAACTACGTTCTATCTGTTAACTATTTCTTTCTACTACCTTATAAATATAAATATATAGTTTTAATGCAACGTTTAAGATAGGTTCGATCTTTTAAATGTTAATTGTCGTTGTCGGTTAACTATTGGCCATGGTTAAACGATATCGCGTAATATGTATGTACTTCCATGTAACACTTTAGTAATTATATAAGGGATAAGATGCTGGATTTCTAGCGTAGAGATTTATTCCATGTAGAATGCTTATCTGGTGTTTTCTTGGTGGCAACGGGGAACACTATGTGAAGCCCAACGCGCACTGTATCACCCATGGTTCACTTGAACATATGACGCGCATTACAGCATGTACTTACAGAGTTTATTGCCATGTAAGTACGCCATTAGCGTACTAGGTGTTCTTAGTAATATCCGGTCTCGTGCAGTGATGACGGTACGGTGAGGGTCTTACACGTCAAGATAACTCAGATTTGCTTATTAACGATGGTAGGTGCTTGCTATTTACTTCCTAAATTTATATACCATTCGTCATAAACGGTGGTTGGTATTTGCTTACTTAATTATTAAATGTCGTTATTTGCATATGTGGTGTGGAGGAATTGGCGGTTATCTGTCAACTATACATTGATGTATGAAGCGAGACTGTAGGCTACTGGCCCGGTCGCACACTTGGATCATTACAAATGCTCAGAACGCACAATCAACAGGTCTGTAAGGCCACTGGCCGTAGACAACATATATTACCCGATCCATTAAGCTTCGAACCGTAGACTACTGGTCGAGGTTCCACCGTTGGAAGACGGAACCGTCAAAACTGAAATGCCACATATTTTGTACAGGCGTACTTCGCCAACCGCCAACAATCACTACGTTGGGAGTCCAGCAATCCTCCTTACATATATTTTGTTGTAAATATAACCATATAACAAACAACGAAATATTTAATCAATCATAATAATTCTAGTGTAATTTTAATATTCAATTTGACTATTTATTAGAGTCTGTTAATTAGGGTATATTTATATGATGCTTCTTATTCTATTTTTAACGTCAACAGTTAATATGCTAACCTATCATTGTCTATTTTATTTATATTCCATTAGATTTAAGTTAGGAATTATATGTATTTTAAATACTGCGGTTATTTCTCACCTTATCGAAAAGGACTTGCGGTAACTACACACACAACGTTGGGTCTCCACTAGCTTTCACAATCATCTCGGCCAAACTGCGTATCAGAGCAAGCTACTGTATAGATAGTTTATTAATTAATGTATTTGATTTTATAATTACGTTACTTATTTCACTGTAATACGGCGCGAAGGTTTTTTGCTTCGTTTGTTTTGTTTTTACCTTCGCAAAGCCTAGGAATCGGAAACTAACACCTAATGACGTCTGCAAAGACAGCATTAGGGGTAATTAGTCAGTGTTTCGCTTTTCAATAACAACAATCCAAAATTAAAACTTAAATAAATAATTTTCTTTTCAACCTTCAATCTTTTGTTTGATTTTTTTTCCCTGTAGTATGTTCCTTTAGGTAGGTATTTATATTTACAGAAGCTTCAGCCTGAAGCTTGAGGTAAGTAAGCTTAGAAGGCTCTTGTAAGCTTTAGAAGCCTTCGAGTATTAAGCTTTAGGGAAGACATTACAATATCCATTATTTTATTATTCAATGCAGAACTACAATTTTTGAAATGACGTACAAAAGCGCGCGACAGGCGTTCGAAAAAAACTTAAGTTTTGTTTGATGTGCATTGCTACTGCGTTCGTTGGCTGGCCAGACTATATTTTCCTCGCTTTAGTGAGGTGAAAAGATTTGTGTTACAAACGGCTGCAAAGTTATTTTTACGTCTCCTGTGTTGGAACACTCGCTACGCTCAGGATTCTATTTTTGAACTACTCACTTCGCTCAGGATTCTATTTTCGAACCACTCGCTTCGCTCGCGGTTCAACCATAGAATCCATTCGCTAGCTCGTAATTAAACCCTAGAATCCAATCTCTAGCTCGTGCTTCAATTCCACACTCGCGGTTAAAATACAACTTTGCACCCTTGTATAACAAATAAAATAACTATTAAATTATTTCTATTTTTCGTAATTTCCGAGCGTCAGAAACAAGATTTTCAAAAATTTATGTCTCAAAAACTACACATTAGAAACATGGGAGTCTCGCATACGTAATGCTCAAAACTACAGTCGTGGCCAGATAATTAAGGACAAGATGACATTTTAAATTTGATAAAAATATAAATTTTGCTTATGCTATTTATATTTTAAAAATACTGACGTATCCGTGTTTAAACAAGACTTAATATGGGCCATAAACATCTTCCATAAATTTGAACTTTAAAAAATACAGACGGTCAAATCAATACTTTTTGTAATTAGGAACGATTTTCATACATCGTTCCTAATTATAGTATGAACATATGTATATAAAGTATTGATTTGATCGTCTGTATTTTTTAAAGTTCAAATTTTATGGCCCATATTAAGTCTTGTTTAAACACGGATACGTCAGTATTTTTTTAAATATAAATAGCATAAGCAAAATTTATATTTTTAAAATGTCATATTTGTATGCAGTTGTATGGCAAAAATAATCTTGTCCTTAATTATCTGGCCACGACTGTATAGTAATTTGTAATAAAATGGGGATGTCACAAAAAAAAAACTTAACTAAAACAGTGATCTCTCTATATGGGATCAAACTTTATTTACGCTGCCCTTGTGACCCTAGCTTGACAATGATCAACGCTAATCAGCATAAGTGTTCAGATATCGTACAGGGGCCGTATTCTGACTTTAACATACATTATATCAGCAATGCTATAACAATACAACCTTAGTCACACATAACTCCAACACATAATACTTATTGGGCAACTTTTATCCAGTTGCATGATTCAGCGTCCAAATACTCCAAATGTTTGGTTTGACAGTTCGTATTTAACCAATATTGATCACATCTTCTAAGTTTCTAATAATAACGAACTAATAAAGATACACATACAATCACAGATTTATAAATTCTTGAGATGGAGTACTACAAACAACTCCTACAAACAACGAAACAACAACGAAATCCTGGATCCGCGCCTGGTCCGTGAACCAGTAGCTTTAATAATGACAGAAACTCTAAAGTAAGTTAAAATTTTAAATATCATGGAATTTAATTAGACTGAAATCGAATCAGTACTGACCTAAATATGTTAGCAAATGCTGTTTAAATTAACATCCAGTAATTTTACTACAACCGGAGTTGAACCAATCAACTACCTTATTTGTTTGTATTCGTTCCGAATGAACATCTAAAACCTTACTTATAAACTACTATTACCATGGCAACACACTTGTAGTAAGTTCTAACAATTGGATACTAAATAATTTACTGAACGAGCTAAAAATCCGAACTTGTAATTTGTATTCTAATTTGAAATTTGGTAAATATATATCACCATCAGTAATTAAGTAGGTACTTATATGATTCAAGTATTTATTTATGTATCTCAAGTCATATAGAAAAGCTTACATGTTTATGACATTGAAAGATTTTTAAATAAGATTAATAAACTAATGTAATGTATGAACTAATCATCCTATTTGTCCAAAATAAATTTAACTAAACTGTACGATCCTAAACTATCCCAAACTGATTGGAACCGAAGTGACCTAAACTGAACTTAAACAATTTAAAATAACCTGATGTTAGACTAAACCACTTTAAAATGTCCAAAGAGATAAATAATACAAACTAAAACTAACCATTGAGTATTTCTTCAAAACTAAATAAATGATCGCGTCTAAATATGCCAACTTCGTAGGTAACATCGTAGAGTGAAATCAGATCTGTTTAGATATTTGAAACAACTTGAAACTAAAATTAATAACCAAAACAATTCAACTGTGAATGACACCTTTTCATTGTTGAAAGTGTACGAGAATATACCACTAACAAACCTTAAATAAAATTACGAAAAATGTAGGTAGGTAGATAAAACATTTCCAAACCACAATGTTTTGAACACTGAATCGTATCGACATAGAATATTGCGGCGTCAGTTTTTAACATTACGTTATTAAGAATTTAGAGTTTGTACAATTATGAAACGAGCGGAGGGTATGCGAAGCGAAGTTCTTACAACCAACTTCGGACACAATTGTCATCTGGCTACTGGGACGTCTCGGCATTTCGATTGCTTTTGATTTTGAGCGTTCGTTCCGCGATAACTTTAGTAACATTGATGATGATAGTGATGATGATGATGATATGAGCAGGATCGATCAAGGGGTTATGGAGCGAGAAGACGTGTAACAATTATCATAAGGGTTTTGTTATATTGGTCAACACGTTTGCAAGGAAATAGCGAGTTTTCTATTCGTATTATAACTACTAGTATTACAATTAGGTACATGCATGAAGTTTAAATTTTAACGAAATATTTTTTATTACGATGGTTATTGCCATTATATTATGCTACAAACACATTTTTTTTATTTAGTTTACATTTATTTGCTTAAAATAATACTTAAAAAGTGTAAAAATTTCGTGCAAAAACCTAATAATCTAAACGCAACGCTATTGGTCGAACGTACTCGTGACGTCACATACTTGACAGATTTGTTATTTTGTTCGTGGCAGACACTGGATTTAGACGAAAACTGATTAAAAATTGTTTCTGTGGTGATTTAGCAGCTTTTTGCGGTTATAATTCAAATATCGGCACTTAAAGACGAATTTGAGGTAAGCATTATGCTGGGTTTCCATTGGGTTTCAATAAGTTTGCTCTTAAATAAATGTCCTCCATTGGCTCCTTACAAATACGTCAAGCTAGTTTTATTTAGAAATAACCTAGTTTGCATAAGTAAGATGATACTATACTTTTTAATGTGTTTGGTAAATGGTAGATTATGTAATCCGATGATTAGAATATGCATTATACACTGTAATAAGTAGATTAAAGCTTAGTATCTGAATGAACGCTCGCTCGCTCTGCTCGTCAGTTTCAGTTGTGCTGAGCTGATGTCAAGTCAATGTCATTATCCTCAACTCAACTATGTCACCCAGATACTGCGGCACGGCCGTTTCTCATTTATAATAATATATAATACACAACAACGTAGGTACAATGACGGATAGCGGATTTGTAAAGACGCAACTGGACAATATGCCGAATATAATGCATTTTACGTCACACCTGGCCATAATGAGAGTTTTACCGCTCGCTACGCTTACGGTAAAACTCGCATTATGGCCAGGTGGGGACGTAAAATTGTGTACTCACCACGGGCAGTAAAAAAGAAAGCCCTCTATCGCATATTTACAACCCTCGCCTGCGGCTCGGGTCCCAAATACCTGCGATTGCGAGTAAGTAATGTACTATATGATGTCGTATTTCACCGATAATAACAATGTTAATGCCTGCCAAGATGAAAGGAGCGAAAACTGCAAGGTAATTATAACTTTTAATCTATTACTTACTTATGTGTAATGATTTAAACTGGAAATCCAAAACAATAACCTATAAGTAACCTTCGTCTTTATTTTGAAACTGCTACTTAAACTGTTGTCCTACGTTTATATAAATTACTTACCTACTCCAAAAACCGTAACAGGCATATGATGTGATCTTAGATGTGAAGAGTTATTGCATAATTATAATCATTATTTTCTTTGTGAATCACAGGTACTTGAAATGATGTTACAATAGACATAACATGACCATTGGCTATGTGCAAGTATGCTGAGATGGTGATATGTAAAAGCTAGAATCATCCCGGAGCTACCAAATCAAAAATTGTACTGTAACAACACAGAAGGAAAAGTTAAATCTGTTAACAGTGAAAACATTGTACAGCACCTTGGGTAAGGATACATATTTGATTTTCTTTTCTGTAAGGAGAGTAACTGACTGGCTAGAGCCATCTTATAGTAGGAGTTCGGCTTAGTGTTGTGAGCAAATTTAGTTAGGTTACCCGAGATAGTCATGTAATAATAATTGTCATGTGAACTGATTTGCCAGGGCATAGTTGTTTTTTTTTTAAATATGCCAAATGTCCAATCCCATTTATGTCTGCATTACTGATGCTATACACCGTGACCGTTAATAACCCGAAAGATTTAAACCACATATTTTTGACGACTGTACGAGTAAATAATGTTATAGTTATCAACATGGGTCTAATTATGTGTCTTAATTAAATTACTATTTCAGTACGAATTAAATCTTATTAATTGCCCGCTTCTTTGTGAACAAAACTTTAGGTGGGAATCTCAAAATCTCAAGTTGAAGAACAGAGAGCGAGCATGACACTTCACGAATCGCTCCGAAATCATGCGACGAAAGGCGAATGGCGTGACTTGTATTCCATGAATGACAAGAAGTGTCAAGTTATGTCTAGCACGATGTTTGTGTTGAAATTTTTATTTATTGGCACCACAAAATACCACAAATACTTATGTATCCAAACTTTATTAGGTGCTACGACATTAAAGTGCTCTTACATTATTATTGAAACTTTGTGTCTTAGGTATCTTTTTTTTGACTAACAATCACAACCATAAATTGTTAGGCATGATAATATTCGAAGGAAATCATACTACTTATTTTTTTACATCATACTTACCTCTTACCTCATACAGGAAAGGGACTTTGTTGTAACAGCGATCATGCTAACCTGTACCTACAGTAAAATAAACAACAACATGAAACAGTTACGCATTTTTATTACGAGTAATTTAATGAATTAGATTTTCAAAATGTGTACCGCCGTTTTCAGCACAAATATTCAATCTTGAACGGATTTCATGATTCAAGTTAACATAAGTGTTCTTGATTTCTTCTGAAACCGTTTCAATTCTTATTAACAACGCTTCTCTGGAGTTCACAGGTGTTGAGTAAACCTTATCTTTCAGAGTTCCCCATAGAAAGAAATCTAGGGGAGTTAAATCCGGTGACCGGGCAGGCCGTGCTAAAACTTCGCTCCCACGGCCGATCCATCTCTCGGGGTATTGTTGGTTCAGCCAATTACGAACATCCAAGCCGAAGTGGGCCGGGCATCCGTCGTGCTGGAACCACATAGTTCGTCGGGTTTCCAAATCGACATCTTCTAGCAGGTCGTTTAATTCATTATTTAGAAATAATAAATAGTTGTGAGAATTCAGTCTATTTGGAAATATGACGGGACCTATTATTTTATTCCCAATAATGCCAGCCCACAAGTTTACGGAAAATTTGTGCTGGTATGAATTTTCCCTTTTCGCATGGGGATTTTCTTCTAACTTCTAACTTCATTTGAGAAGAAGGGAATGAAGATGAATGTCAGTAAGACGAAAGTAATGGTATTTGAAAGAGATGAGATTATGGTAGATTGCGAAATTATGATTGGTGAAGAAAGACTGGAACAAGTGAACGAGTTTGTGTACTTGGGGACTTTGTTTACAAGAGATGGTAAAAATGAAAAAGACATTGAAAGGAGAGTGAATGCTGGGAATAGAGTGAATGGGGCACTGAACGCTTTTATGAGCAGTCAGAAGGTGTCGCAAAAAGGACGCCTGGCTGTGCATGGAGGAGTGTTGGTGCCTACACTTATGTATGGTAGTGAAAGTTGGGTGTGGCAGAAAAGACATTAAAGTCAAGTGAACGCAGTGGAAATGAGAGCTCTAAGAAGCATGTGTGGTGTGAAGTTAACAGACAGGATCAGAAATAGCGTAATAAGAATGAAATGCGGAGTGGATGAAGATGTAGTGACAAAAATTGAGATGGGTATGTTGAGATGGTTTGGACACGTAGAGAGGATGGATGAAAGAAGATTAACGAAGAGGGTGTACGAAGAAAGAGTGGAAGGGTCAGTTCGAAGGGGAAGACCTAGGCGAACTTTCCTCGATCAAATCGGGGAATTATTGCAAAAAGGCCAGGTCAGAAGTACTCTAAACCGACGAGCATGTATGAGGAATATTATGAAAGTGGGTGAAGCGAAAGTAGTTTGTCAGGATCGTAGTAAATGGAAATCCGTGATCTCTGCCTACCCCTCTGGGAAACAGGCGTGAATATATGTATGTATGTATGTATGTATGTATTTTCTTCTAACCACATATGCTGATTATGGGAATTAAAAACTCCCTCTCTCGTGAACAACGATTCATCTGTCCATAATATCTTATTTAGAAATCCAGGATCTTCCACTAATTTCTGATTCATCCTTTGGCAAAAGGCAACTCTAGCTAGCCCGTCATTGTTAATTAATCCGTGTACTTTCCTGTAGTGAAAAGGATGCAGGCCGTACCTTTTCCATAGCCTTAATACGAGCTGATAGTTAACATTGACCATTCTTGCTACATCTCTTGATGACAAAGTTGGGTCTTCTGTTATGATGTTCATTATTCTGTTCTCTGCTTGTTCATCTAGATTTATAGCCCTTTCTCTGTGACCTTTTCCAAGCCCTTTTTCGCGAAACTGTCGATGGACATCCGCAAAAGTCGAATGGTGAGGTATACGACGGTTTGGGTATCGTCTTCGGTATTCGGCGACTGTCTGGAGCGAGTTCCCATCACAAAATCCGTACACAAAGTGGATATCTGCTAAATGAGCCGAAGGATAATGCGGCATAGCGAATATTATTTATTACAGTCAATAAAATGTTCAATGTTATTTTATCTTGCGTGACAATTAGTTATCATTTGTAATGTGTCATTTTAGTGACAATCAATTTCAAACTAGCCAGTTATAAGAAGAACCACTCTCGCGACTTAGAACAGAACAAACCTAATTATCTCTATTCTCAGTGATAACAAAAAAGCTACTTGAGATTGAAGTGTGTAAGATAAGATATTATGATTATTCGGCTTAATACACTACACTGTATTTTAGTTGCATGTTATATCCTTTTATCTCGTGATGAAAATATTTTCGGTAGTAAAAACTTTTTGTAGATAGATACCAAACTTCTTTATGAAACTGGCTAACAACCATACAGTTAGTGCATCTACGTGTAAAAGAAGTAGGTGGCTACGTCATGCTCACGCCCTTAAGGTGTGTTACACTGGAGATTTTTTAACTTTTGATTTGTTGTAAATAATTAATATCTCCCTTATTATGAGTTTTTGGACTATATGTTACATAACTTTATATACTCTAATTAGGCTCTAGTATCGTTAGCTTAAATCTTTCGGGTTATTAACGGTCACGGTGTATACATACGGCAGTGTTTATAATAGATCTATGACTAGTACAGTATCAAATTTATTGGAGCACCGAAGATGGTCACAAATATCTGAACAACGCCTGTCACGGTGATAAAGTTCATGATAAGATATTATACGTACCTTGGTCGCTCTGGTATATTTGATAATAACTGTACAACAATATAGTTTAAGTTATCGCTAATTTTATACACTAGCCCCACAGAAAGATATTAATAGTTCATTATATTGTTTTAGGAAGATGGCATGGCTACAACAGTGCAGCGGACAAACCAACAACTAGCATCAAATATTAATGCAAGAAATCCAAACTATCATCAGTTGGTACTAGCCTTAAATTGATTAAGGTCAAGGATATATGTAGTACTATTACAGAGTATATGTATTAAATTAAATAGAGATGCAACGTCTAAGAAATTTTTGAGGCTCCAAGATGCCAAGTCTGAAGCAAGAGCAAGCAAGTTATTGAATGGACATTGTTAGTTTTATAGATTATTTGCAGATACTAGTATCAAGTAATGTTAATTAAGATTTATGTGCAGTACTTAACTATTTCTAACACTATCTTTCTAGCTGCTTTCATGTACGTACCTACTACCCCTATTATTGAATAAAAATAAAACATGTTAAATAGAAATATTTTTATTATTAAACACAACCTGCTTGTTTACTTATCCACAGCCTACCATTATTACCTTGTCTAATACAGATATTAAACTATGGTCTGCTGTAGAGTGGGGCTTCAACATGTGGAACTCTCGGAGCCTATAGCATTTAAGTATAGCAAAACTCCTTTATTTAATCGAAGTGGAACTTTTATCACACTTTCCTTCATTATTTTATGTTGAATGTCATTTTCTGTATCCTCTTCGACCTGAAATGAATACATATTTTTATTTTACAAATCTGTACAAGAAAATAAGTCTTAAAAGAAAACCTTTCTTAACACATTCAGTGCCGAAAACCCGACTATCGGGTATTTTATGATTTCGTTCCCAGGCCGGACGACCCGATAGTCGGGATCGTGGTACTACAGCTTTATATGACGAAATTTTTGTGGCCTGGCGCGGATGTCTTGTTTGGCTGGGTGGCAATGAATGTGTTAATGTTAGTAGTTGGTACAATATCGTAATAATATGGTCCTACATTGTTCCAAAATTGGCTCCATTGTTGGTAGATATAAATTATAAACTTATTTGTATAGGTATGTCATATACAGTCGCCATCATTCTACATGCACTTTATCTCCTTGACAATATAGGCGTTGTTCAGATATTTGTGACCACCTTGACCACACCGATGTACCTGATGGCGAATTTACAAAGGAAAAATGTGACCTAGGCCTCCTGTACCCAGGGCTGAGATCGAACCAGCGTCTTCTGCATTCGCAGCAGACATTATATAATGATTTCTTAAGGTACGCACCGTTCCCAGTGCACCTTCACTTGCAAGTAACGTTATTAATGTATATGTATAATTGTAGACACAACATTACTCTAACTAGGTATAAATATATTTGAATACAAGATAAATAGGTATTTACTTACGTTGAAGCGATCTTCACAGCAATAAAAAGTCGTAGTCTTCTTATCATTTTGCACCATGGTTTACAAGTTTTCACGTCTTTCGGTAGATAAAAAACACCTTATTGGGTGCACTTATTATATTGTTCATGCACTTTGGCACTATGTAATACCCGTATATAAGGGTTTTTTTAGTTTCATCCATGGTTTAAGCGAAAATAACTTTGAAATATTTGAAACACCAACTGAAGTAGGAACTAATCTCATACTTACTTGTTACTAACCTATAAAATTTTGTGAGATGTGACGTCATCACAATCAGTCATTTTCGCGCCAAAAATTATGAGCGTTTCAACCACTCAAACTTTTTTAAGATTTTCAATATTTTTTTATTAAATAACGAAAAGCTTTTTGAACAAATTTTTGTTTTTCCTAGTGTTAAAACAATGTAAACAGTTCAATAAAAAAATAAAATTAATTCATGCATGTACTCAATTAATAAAAATATTAATTACATTAAATTAAAAAAATCGTGTTGGTAGGCTACAACGCTGCAAACTCCTTATCCTTACCTTATCTTACTTTACCCTATGATATAAAATAATGACAGTCGGGTTATGCATACTCAAGAGTGAAACTCTTAAAATGAGTGAATTCAAACAATTCGGACCCGTTCCTATTACCCGCGTGAGAAAGAGACTGTAATTTTCTAACAACGAGAGTGACAAGATGTAATGAACTAATGATCGTCAATATATTTAGATAAATATGACTCAATCTGTGGTAGGTTATGAAATAATTTTGTGCTCACTATGTTAGAGGATCAATCCATGGTAAAAATAATTGACCCTACCCTATTCTATATTTTACCATGAAATATTTTATTATTATCGCCTACACAAACCTTGCATAAACGAACCAGTATAAACCTGATCTTCTATTACGTACAACTACTATGACCCACTAGGTCAAGTTACACTAGCTACTAATTGCAATGAAATCAGTTGGTGATTAGGGAATTGATTTTAAACGGTCGATAGAACGAAAGGTCGTAAGTGACACTAATTTTATATGAACTTCCGACATTCCGTATTTAAGTCACTAAACAAAGATAACAAGGAGATTAATAGGAAGTAACTTCGTAGCCTATGAACGTTCTCAGATTCCGCGTTGCTACACGTGACAAGAAACAATGTTGTTTTATATTCATGTATGTATGTTTTCTTAACAATATAAATATCCTAAATGTTTTACTTTAATAAAATTCATATAAGATTTTTTTTCTCTCATTTTTTTTTTAGAAATATATTTAAAAGTGATAACTGATAATGTAACGCCGGTATCTAACATAAAATGATATCGTATGCTATGGAATACGAGACTTTGACTGTGGTAAGACAGATTTGGCAATAACTTTTAAACATAAATTAAACCGGTCAAGTGCGAGTCGGACACGAACCTTGAGAGTTCCGTTTTTTTTTCTTTTTAGATAATCACCAAAATCTCCAAAATCCAGGGAAGATTTCTTATTTCCCTCCACATTGTTATATTGTTGAAACAACCTGCTCATGATAATGTACCTAAGTCATTAATGTTAAGTTAGTACTTTTCTCAAAGCCATTTTATCAAATTATATGGTAATGATAATATGACACCAATTCATAATATATGACAAAATATAGATAGTGAAATTATATCATAAGATTTTAGATTATTTTCAAGTAAAGCAAAATACTTCTTTTGTCCATTACAAAATCTGAATTTTGACTGGCCTTATCATTCGAGACCCGACCTGCCCTTGTAAGGGACTGAGATTCTAAGATTCTTTTACTGAGACAGTTATAAGTAGGACCCGGAATTTTGCGTGCGGTTTATGAAACGTCATAGGGAGAGAACACCAATGTTTATCGATATATCGATCAAATGATACATACTCTTTTTAACGGTCATTCACGAAAAAAGCTTAACAAATAAATTATAATAAATAATTAAAATATAATAAATTATAGTTTTATAAAGGATGATGTACGGTAAACGTACGAGTGCTCAACACTGTCCCAATGGATACCACCTTTATTCTTAAGTTACTGTCAAAAGAGGTGACAAAAGGGTGTCATCTATTGGACATTAGTATGTCGAGCACTGGTACTTTTACTTTATGTATCATTTGAAAGTTTGAGGTATTATTTTTTAAAGACACTAATAAAAAACTCCCTATCCTCTTCCTCGTGTAGCCTGATAAAAAATAGTTGAATAGACACTATCGATACCTACACTAGGTATTATTCCCACACAACTGACACAACATCTCTCTTAGAAAAGTCTTGATGACTTAAAAGTTTCTCAGCATCTAAATATGTATAATTTTTACACATGTACATCTAAATATGCATTATTCAATGTTTCTCATACATCAAAAATATGAAGATAAGTAGTATAGATTCACCGTTTCTACCCCATCGTTTTCCTACAGCAAAACAATGGTTTTTCGGGACTATGGTGGTTTTTCGAGGCTATAAAACCTAAAAAAAAAAAGTTTGGTATGTTTTAGTACGTTTAGCCCCCCATTTAGATCGATTGCACTAGGTCTCAACAGTGCCCGAAGCCTCCTTCAGCACTTAGGCACTCCGCTAATTAAACAATACACGCTCTTCGACACCACAATGACACAACGACAATGACACAATGACACAACCCTTGCTCACCTTTTTCTATTGTCTCTATTGTTAGCTCGACTCGACGACATCGCATTGTTACCAAGCTCAGTAGAGGCATACTCCTACGTTGTAGTTTGTTCTTTGCGTATTTGCAATAGGTTTTATAATTGATTAATTGGTTACTCCTTATGAAAGACTAGAATAGATATAGTACCTAAAGTTTAGGTATTTCAATAGGTATTTTTTATATGGTCTGTTACGTTCTATTAGCACTCACACGTCGCTGTCTCTTTCAAACCTGTAAACTCGTTTTGAAGAAGCCAATATCAATATTGTTTTCACGTCACATTTTGAGTAGGTATTATACCTAAACTATTTCAATCTCACATGGTGATATAATTATTATTATTCATAAAATATTATCACCATGTGAGATTGAAATAGTTTAGGTATAATATACTATACTTATACTGTAGTTATCTGTAGCCCATTAGAAACCCATAATATTATAAGTACCCCACACAAATCACGCGGTTACGCCAGCGATTTTAAATACTAGAATATTTAGCTACAAAATCGTTTTATATTACTAGGTAGTTTTTTCGTCTTTCGATTAAAATAAACTTATTGATTTAAAAACGCATATTGAAAACCTTGTCGTCACTAACTGTAAATATGTATTGTTTTGTTTTGAAAGAAATATATGCGAGCGTTTACTTTTGATTGCGTTGTAAAGGAACGGAAAAAAACGCGCCCGCGAGCTTTCTTGGAAGTCCTTGGCCGCCCGCAAGTACTTGTAGCGGCACGACGAAACCACACGCACAGTGAACCTCTACATCGTCGCCAACTTGTGAATGTTTGGCATGTATGTTTTTATTTTTTGATAACCGTCACATCGTCATATTTAAGAGTAACTGATAACCGGGGTGTAATCATCACGCGAAATTAGGGTTCTATTACTTCAATTGACACAAATACTAACAGATACAGTCAAAAATTCTCGAGAACAAAGCTACTCTACGGTGGAAATTCTTTTAAAACCGGTAATTTTATATGGTAACAAATAATTTATAAACTTACCTTGTGGGTTTACGCGGCAGCATGTTACTAGTAGAGGGGAATGGCGCCCGCGTAGCTTGCGACCCGTCCTCACTCACTACGATCGCTCGCGCAACTGATTTCGTGTCCTCGAGCAAGGCTTAAGTTGCCGCCTTATTACCATGGAATGTCGAGTTGCCACCATTTAAATATGGTGGCTATGTATTTTCGATCCTTGCTTTGCTAGTTTAAAAGCCGTGACGGCTTTAAAGGTATGGATTTAGATCAATTTATTCACGGGAATACAAATGATAAGGCGGCTATCCGACTTTAACTGCTTTTTAATTATGTAAGGATAGATTAACTACCTTTAAGTTATGCTTACACTATGTTAGGAAATATATTTTTTGTAGACTAGAAAGCAGTTAAGCTCATGTAGCAAACAACGTATCGATGCGAGGTTCAAATCCTGCTGGGTTGATTATTTTTTCAATGTTTTCAATGTTTGTATTTGATTTAATAACATGCTATTGTATGAGTGGAATGCCCCACTTTAAAAAACATCTAAAATAATTATGAGTTGATAGCAGCGCCATCTATTATTTCCATTGTGACACTTGCAATAGGGTCGGAGGGAAGGGTATATAATAAATGCAAAAAGATGATTGAAGGCATTGAGAATTTCGTCAACTCAGTAACTGAACCCATAGCTTAATTGGTAAAGCGATCGAGCCCCGGTAAGGCGTATTGATGCGAGGTTGAAATCCTGCTGGGTTGATTATTTTTTCAATGTTTTCAATGTTTGTATTTGATTGAATAACCTACTATTGTATGAGTGGAACGCCCCACTTTAAAAAACCTGTAAAATAATTATGAGTTGATAGCAGCGCCATCTATAATTTCCGTTGTGACACTTACAATAGGGTCGGCGGGAAGGGTATCTAACTCTAGTACATTGATGTGAATGGATATGGCGAATACTTTGACTCTTTTGGTCGAAAACCTACCGGTCATCAGCATCACAGGTTATTTTTAAATAGAAACTCTAAGAGGTGGTTTTATAACCATCAATCACTTCAAAATTATTTTACTTCAGTTTGTGGAGAATACTCAACTGTTTAGTTTATCTTTATTTTAAGCTTCAAGGGAAAAAAATGTCTGAGTTTTTACGTCTGTTTTCTGATAATTCTTTGTGTAATGATTTAGTTTTAAGGAATATGTTAAAATCAGTTTTTGTGAATTAAAATAATGTGTTATGAAAATAAATTGGGTTTTATTTTATTTCTTAAAACTATAATTACAAAATATTCCTACTACCTAAGACAAATGCAGTGACGGAGAAAGAAACACAAAATAAGCATTTAAAACTACATCTAATATTAAACATGTTCAATAAATGAGTAATAACATTAATATTCAATAAAACAAGAAAGAAAGTAAACATTTTTCATAAGTGAAAAAATAAAATAAATTATTCTAGTTATAAATAAAGCACTGATTAAAACTATTTTTTGTCACCCTTATCAGTCTCTATAAAATATTTTACACATTTGGTTTTAGATGATAGTTCCTTCGTTATATTAAATATACACCCTAGGCCAATAGTATGGAAACAAACTTATATGACAATAAAAAAACTGTAATTTTCACTTAAATAATGTATTTATTAAAAATAAACATAATATTAAACATTTTCCTCAATTTGTATTGATATTTCAATTGAAAATTTTATAAGTTTTTATCAAAATACACCTAAACTTTGTTTTCTTCAATGTATCCACCCTTTGATTTTTTCACTGCAGCACACAGTCTCGGCATTCTTTGAATTAATTTATCAATCGTATCTTGTCCAATATTACCCCAAGCTGTTAACAAATGCGTCCACAGTGCTGATCTTGAAGTTGGACAAGTCTTTCTTAGCTGGACAGCTCATCCCACAACAACTCAATAGGATTGAGGTCGGGAGATTGAGGCGGCCAATCCATTATTTCGAGGACGCGTGATTTTTCTTTTTTCTTTAAATGGTTTGTACATAACTTGGAAGTGTGCTTGGAGACATTATCCTGTTGGAACACGAACCTTTTTCCAATTAATCTGAGACCGGACGGTATGGCGTGCCGTTGCAATATTGAATGGTAACCTTCTTTTTTTAGAATTCCTTCTACCTGGAACAAATCTCCTACTCCTTGGCCTGAAAAACAGCCCCAGACCATTATAGAAACACCACCGTGCTTTACTGTAGGCACCACGCACGCAGGAATCATTTTTTCTGTTGGTAAACGACGAACAAAAACTTTCTGTTTTGAGCCAAATATTTCAAACTTCGATTCGTCCGTCCACAAAACCTTATTCCACTGTTCTAATGTCCAATCTTGGTCCTTCTTTGCCCATGCTAGACGTTTCTTCTTATTTTGAGGTCGAAGTAAAGGCTTTTTAGTGGCTACACACCCTTTCAAGCCGGCGGCACGAAGTCTTCTTTTAACTGTGGTTAATGAGACTGATTTTGTACGGGATTTATTCAACTCCGCACAAATTTCCGGGGCTGTCAGTCGTCTGTTTCGCTTACTTGTAACAACAATATACTGATCCTCTCCAGAAGTAGTCGCTCTGGGCCGACCAGGCCGCTCCAGACTGCTTAATTTACCCGTACGCTTGAATCTGGCAATCGTTGAAAAAACGCCTTTGAGGGAAATTTTTAACTTTGTAGCGATTTCTCTCATTTTTTTACCATCTTGATGTAGTGTGACAATGGCACTACGTACGGCGATACTTAGTTCAGAGGTTTTCACCATTTTTCACTTAAAGTTCGACGATTATGATGCAACGTTGTCGAATGGCTTTATACGTTTGAAAACTTTAATATTTTGTATTGGATTTTATATTATTTTATTGATAATTCAAAAACAAAAGAGTAAAATGACAATAGAACGTTTTAAAAGAATATAACTTATAATTTTCTTTAGTAAAACTGTAAATTCAACTTTTCATAGAAAGACAATTAAGAAGGTTGATTTGTATGTTCTCTCAAATTTATATTTTATTGCCATATATTAGGATGTTTTAATACTTTGGGTGCTGTTTTAATGTTAAAAAATTGCCTAAAGTAGTTTTTGCGTTACCAATACACAATAATAACAATGGAAATAACAAAAATGAAGAAAAATACCTTTGTGTCCATACTATTGGCCTAGGGTGTAACATCCCGAGCACTTTGTTCATGTGAGTCACCTTCGTTAGAATAATATTTAACACGGTAGTCACATTGTTTCCAGTGGTCCAGAGGTCCAACGTTTCGTATTTTATTCATGTCGTATACTTCGATTTTGATGAGGTGTGATGCATATGCCCCATCGTCCTGACCTGAAGTGAGATATGAATCACCGTCTTCTTCTTTTTTGGAGACCGTTGAAGATTTCTTATACACTTTTGTCTTCTTCTTAGGCCTTTCAAAAAAGCCGTCAATATTATTTGATTGACGCTTCTTCGCAATAGCTTGCTTCACTTTGAAAGCCAGCGTTCCCTCTTCATCACTTGCTTCGTCTTCATTTTCATCAACGTAAAAGTTTTTGAAAGTGTTGTCGGAAAACTGAAACAAAATTCATAATTAATATTAAAGACTTAAAACATACACACAACAGATAAATTTTTTAATGCAATAATTATAGAGTAATACTATTTAAATACTTACATCCATTATGAATAGTCTTCGTTAAAACTTCAAAGCGTAGAAACTGAGAGCTCTTAACTGAACTGGAGATCCGAAGGTACTATATAAAGTTACCCACAGCCTAAGCCTTTTTATATGAATTTGTGTTGAAAAAAAGGTGACGGCTGGTGGGGACAGAGGACCACCTAGGTAGGTAGCGACGAGTTTAAACAGGATTTCGGGGACAGGTAAATTTTTGTTTGCAGCGGAATGTTTTCTAACAAAAGATTAAATTATCAAAAGAATTCTACAGAATTTAAATAAAAGATCTTTTGTACATTTACTTTCTATGAAAATCGCGTGTGAGTTCAAACCCGATTGATTTATATCTTTCTTAGAAACGAATAAAAAGTAAATTATTACCTTCTTCAAAGGACATCTAGCAAAAAAGGTAAAGTTCTCAAGCCGACAGCATAAAGAAAAAACTAATAATAGAAATTGCGACTTTAAATTAGAGCACCAAAGGAGTCTTTAAACATCGCACCGCCCCACCTATCTAACTGGTATAAACAGGAATGCAATAAATCACACACCGAATCCTACATTAACAAAATATCTATATATTATAATAAATAATGGGAACTCCGTTTACGGAAACGTACAGCATACTTACAGGTTGAAACTTGTTCAAAACACAGTCATGTTTATTGTCCACCAATAAATAGCAATCGGTTGACACATATACCAAAGTTATTTACGAGTTCAAAAAAAAAATAAGACAACACAAATATCTAGACTAGAAATAATCTAAAATCAATAAAATAATATTTCAAAAATTGGATTTGCATAAAATAATTAACCAAAAAAAAAATTAAGACAACACAAATATCTAGACTGGAAATAATCAAAAATCAATAAAATAATATTAAAAAAATTGGATTTGCATAAAATAATAAATTTTAGGCAAAAACTATAAACGAATAGATACTAAATAACTAAAATTGGGGTTGAAACATTTACCAGAAGTTTCATATTGTGCTGTAACACATATAGATACGTTGAAATTTGCATATACATTCGCGAAATGTTAATTAATTACTTTAAGTATAAATTTGATACCTACTCCAATCCAGACTAATAAAGGGTAATGTAATTGTGTCAGTTCGCGGGGCTTGTTAGATCATTAAAAATCTCGTTAAGTTATATGTAGTAAAATATTAATAATAATAATAATATCACCATGTGAGATTGAAATAGTTTAGGTATAATACCTACTCAAAATGTGACGTAAAAACAATATTGATATTGGCTTCTTCAAAACGAGTTAACAGGTTTGAAAGAGACAGCGACGTGTGAGTGCTAATAGAACGTAACAGCCCATATAAAAAATACCTATTGAAATACCTAAAGTTTAGGTACTATACCTAGTCTTCTATAAGGAGTAACCAATTAAGCAATTATAAAACCTATTGCAAATACGTAAAGAACAAACTACAACGTAGGAGTATGCCTCTACTGGGCTCGGTAACAATGCGATGTCGCCGAGTCGAGCTAACAATAGAGACAATAGAAAAAGGTGAGCAAGGGTTCTATTGTGGTGTCGAAGAGCGTGTATTGTTTAATTAGCGGAGTGCCTAAGTGCTGAAGGAGGCTCCGGGCACTGTTGAGACTTAGTGCAATCGATCTAAATGGGGGCTAAACGTACTAAAATATACCAAACTTTTTTTTTTGGTTTCATAGCCTCGAAAAACCACCATACTCCCGAAAAACCATATTTTGGTGGTGGGAAAACAATGGGGTATAAACGGTGAATCTATACTACTAAGATAATTAATTTTGATCCAATGTTGATTAGAAATGAACGGCTAAAGTACATCAAATGGGCATTTCTGTGTCTTGCAACAATAACGAATTAACAATGTGTATAGATAAATTAACGAGAGCATGGAATTGCATATGTAGTAGTATTGTATGTTTACAGGCATTCTATATTTGAATTTTCTATTTTCTCGTACTATCAGCATAAAAACAGGTTTGTTATATATTGAAGAAGTAAATACCAAAATAATGTCAGTGTCAAATTGTTAATATTATTTACGTTATGCATATATTTTTACGTCTGATTTTATTGTATTCTCACAATTATCAGAATCATTTTGTGTCAGCCCGTACGACTAAGTGTAAGTTACATAATTTTCAAAAAATATGGCAGTGAGTAATTTTGGTCCTATTGAGAGTCAAAGTAAGCAAATTATTTTTAACTGTTATAAATATTTTGAACTTGAATTGAAGAAAAATTTAAATTCCCCTTACACCGCTGCCCAGTTAGTTGAAAAAGCTACAGGTGTTTGTCTCTCTACTGTTTATAACATTGTGTCTGAGAGCAATAGTGAGAAATTCGCAACAACAAAGAAATTCACCTCCCCGAGAAATAAAAAGTTACGTACTTGTCCGTCATCAGCAATAAACGATTTTGATCAGGAAGTCATCCGGAGAACTATATAAAATTTTCATCAGTCCCATAAACAATTTCCAACCTTAAAGGCACTCCACTCTGTGTTAAAATCCGATATAGATTACAAATTTGGCATTTCCACCTTACGAAAAAAAATACAAAAATTTGGATTTAAATGGAAAAAGACCGAGGACAACCGAAAAATATTAATGGAAAGACACAACATACGACTGCTAAGAATAAATTACCTTACCAAAATTGCGGAATATCGGTCTGAAGATAGACCACTAGTTTATACTGATGAAACCTACATCCACACTTCACACGTGTCCGGAGAGGCTTGGACCGATGGAACAGAATTTGGTGTAAAAAAACAAATCAGTACAGGCCAGCGGTTAATAATAGTGCACGCACGAGGAAAATATGGTTTTATTCCCAACGCTTTGTTAATGTTTAAGGCAAACCAAAAAACGGGAGATTACCATGACCAGATGAACTTTGTCAACTACGAAAAATGGTTAAAAGAAAAATTAATACCGAACCTTAAACCGAATAGCGTACTTATCGTAGATAATGCGTCCTATCACAACAAACTTTTGAATCGTGCTCCAACGTCAAATTCTCATAAACAAGAAATGATGGATTGGTTGACAGAACACAACATTTCGTATAGCCCGTTGATGTACAAAACCAGTTTGTATGATTTAATTAAACAAAATAAAAAGCGGTTTCGTGAGTACCACATCGATGCAATTTTAAAAGAACGTGGCCACTCCGTTTTACGATTGCCACCGTATCACCCGACATTCAATCCGATCGAAAATATTTAGTCCATGGTAAAAGGATATGTAGCGAAAAGAAACGTTTCATTAAACATGCAAGGCATTATGAGTTTAGCAACTGAACGAATGAATACTATTACTGCGGAGGACTGGGAAAATATTTGTCGCCATGTCGAAAGTGAAGAAAATAAATATCGATGTCAGGAAGGGGAAATGGATCGAATTTGAAACAATCTTATTATCAATACTTTTGACAGCTCAGATGAAGAACATGATAGTGACTAAAAGGAAAAAACAGAGGACTACTACTTATTCCATTTCTTAAGGGTATGTAATTTTATTAAATTAAGAGAAAATTATTTTCCTTTTGTTGCAAACGGTACAACCACTACAAATGCAATTCCATGATCTCGATAATTCATCTATAATTTAATTCACCTATTTCTAAGTCATTATGGGTGTATATATTTCTGGATACCAATTTTTGCCTACTATGTATATAAATTATATCATAAAAGTTTATAAAACTTTTAGATCTGTAATCCATAGAGATAGGTAATTTCTAAAATAAATTTAACTAAATGAATATATCGGACCTATAGTTTTATGATGACTATCAACCACCTTAAGTAACTTTAGCAAGTACACATACTATAAAATTCTGTATTAACATGTAGTTCTGTGACTACTTCAAGTCCAGTCATCAACATTGTCTGCCTTAAAAACTACAGCATATTTCACATGTTCTGTGACCACTTAAGAAGATATTATTCATGTGAAATTGTTACAAGAGTTTTTGTTTTCATATTTGATATTTGAAAGAAAGTTACTTTAAAAGGTGTTAAAATAATTTGTTCCAAGGTAATCTTGGTAGAAGAAGCTTATCAGGAGTAATCACCTTTAAAAAGGCAAGACCAGGAGAAATCTCCATTTGACTTATTATTTATTGACTGATAATTTGCATAACCATGCATGAATTTATTTATGAATATGATTAAAAAGATAATATTTATGCCTGTACTGCAAAATATTTTTAACTTCACTGAAGTTGCTTCCGCTAGCGTCCATAGGCTAGGTTGTGATTGTTTTGCACCACCAAGTGAACCACATGCCTGCGCTGGTCAAGAGCATTTTTAAATCCAAGCAAGTACTCAACAAAAATAAATGCTATATTCCATTTATTGTATAAAACACTTACACCAGTCCATATTCGATTAGAATAAGGAATTTTTTAAAACAAGAGAATCCTTCCTTTGACTCAGTTGAACATTCATTTTACTTTGCAGTTTACAATAGTGTATAGATTGTAGTTCACATCCCTGTTCAAGATCAGTTGATCTCAATATCCAAGATCATAAAAAGTATAAAAAGTATTTTTTGTTAGCTGAGGGACGGTAATGTTTATCTTCATTTATATTCTGTATCAGAATATGTCCAGAAAGTACAAGTTATTTCTTGTGAAACTTCTTGTTTTGGTAAACACTTCAAAAAAGGCTTATTATAATTCCAATTCCAAGTCAATATAAGCTATGCTTAGCTGACTGCTGTCTTGGATCACACATATATTGTAATATGTTATTCGGCCTCCTATGTCTTCTTCTTCCATCCTCTTTTGTGTGTTCTTCTGGAGTAAACTTTCTAATGCACTTTTAAGTCTGAAGTTCATTTCAGATCATGGCAAGTAAAATTGAAAATAAAATTTATTAAATATTGTTTCACATTAGTGAAAAATAAGGTACTCCGGGTTCCTCCAAATATGATACATCCCAATCGTTTGGAGTTTCAACAACAATATTAAAATTGTAATAGATGAATTATCGAGATCATGGAATTGCAGTTGTAGTGGTTGTACCGTTTGCAACAAAAGGAGAATAATTTTCTCTTAATTTAATAAAATTACATACCTTTAAGAAATGGAATAAGTAGTAGTCCTCTGTTTTTTGCTTTTAGTCGCTATCAAATTCGATCCATTTCCCCTTCCTGACATCGATATTTATTTTCTTCACTTTCGACATGGCGACAAATATTTTCCCAGTCCTCCGCAGTAATAGTATTCATTCGTTCAGTTGCTAAACTCATAATGCCTTGCATGTTTAATGAAACGTTTCTTTTCGCTACATATCCTTTTACCATGGACCAAATATTTTCGATCGGATTGAATGTCGGGTGATACGGTGGCAATCGTAAAACGGAGTGGCCATGTTTTTTTAAAATTGCATCTATGTGGTACTCACGAAACCGCTCTTTATTTTGTTTAATTAAATCATACAAACTGGTTTTGTACATCAACGGGCTATACGAAATGTTGTGTTCTGTCAACCAATCCATCATTTCTTGTTTATGAGAATTTGACGTTGGAGCACGATTCAAAAGTTTGTTGTGATAGGACTCATTATCTACGATAAGTACGCTATTCGGTTTAAGGTTAAGTATTAATTTTCTATTAACCATTTTTCGTAGTTGACAAAGTTCATCTGGTCATGGTAATCTCCCGTTTTTTGGTTTGCCTTAAACATTAACAAAGCGTTGGGAATAAAACCATCTCTTCCTCGTGCGTGCACTATTATTAACCGCTGGCCTGTACTGATTTGTTTTTTTACACCAAATTCTGTTCCATCGGTCCAAGCCTCTCCGGACACATGTGAAGTGTGGATGTAGGTTTCATCAGTATAAACTAGTGGTCTATCTTCAGACCGATATTCCGCAATTTTGGTAAGGTAATTTATTCTTAGCAGTCGTATGTTGTGTCTTTCCATTAATATTTTTCGGTTGTCCTCGGTCTTTTTCCATTTAAATCCTAATTTTTGTATTTGTTTTCGTAAGGTGGAAATGCCAAATTTGTAATCTATATCGGGTTTTAACACAGAGTTGAGTGCCTTTAAGGTTGGAAATTGCTTATGGGACAGATGAAAATTGTATATAGTTCTCCGGATGACTTCCTGATCAAAATCGTCTATTGCTGATGACGGACAAGTACGTAACTTTTTATTTCTCGGGGAGGTGAATTTCTTTGTTGTTGCGAATTTCTCACTATTGCTCTCAGACACAATATTATAAACTGTAGAGAGACAAACACCTGTAGCTTTTTCAACTAACTGGGCAGCGGTGTAAGGGGAATTTAATTTTTTCTTCAGTTCAAGTTCAAAATATTTATAACAGTTAAAAATAATTTGCTTTCAAACGGACCAAAATCACTGCCATATTTTTTTAAAATTATGTAACATACACTTAGTCGTACGGGCTGACACAAAATTATTCTGATAATTGTGACAATACAATAAAATCAGACGTAAAAATATATGCACAACGTAAATAATATTCACAATTTGACACTGACATTATTTTGGTATTTACTTCTTCAATATACACGGTGCCCATGAGCATTGCGAGAGATTTTAACCACGCATTTCTGAGGTCAAAAGAATGAAAAAACATTAAATGACTTTTGTTGTAAAACGCCAAAAAAATTTTTTTTTTTTTTTCAGTTTTTTGGAATGCTGTTCTACATAAAAAGTAAATGTCATTAGCAAAAAGTAACGGAAAAAGGAAATTGCTAAATTTTTTCTCGTAAAAACTAGTCCATGAAAAGTGTTTCTTAGGTCTTTGATATCAGTCAATAAGAGATGTCTAGACTATGCCCCATACCGGTGAGATCGCCATCAAAAAATCATTTTACACTGAGAAACAATTCAAAATGCAATTTTTTGTAAGTAGTATTTACTCTGAAACTATGGCGAATTTCGGAAAAGTTTAAAGGACATTTTGTTCTCTAAATATGATCATGAATACACTGTTAAAGTCTCTCGCAATGCTCACGGGCACCGTGTATAACAAACCTCTTTTTATGCTGATAGTACGAGAAAATAGAAAATTCAAATATAGAATGCGTGTAAACATACAATACTACTACATATGCAATTCCATGCTCTCGTTAATTTATCTATACCATGGTATTTTTCCTGAGTTAAATACATCTGTTGGAATGTAAATATCCTTACCCAACGGGAAGAAGTTAAAAACAGGTGATGAAAAGGTAGCATATAGATACCTATGTAATGATACTAATGATAATCTCCTTCTACTAAGTCGAATCCTCATGTCGGAGGGTTGTGATCTATGTTGTAATGACCTCCATCCTGGCCGATTCCTTGCCTTCTTAAAGGAACCTTGGGGTCCGTCGTGTGTAACCTCCTCAATGATAATTTGTAGGTATTATGTCTTGATATTAGTTTCAACTGTATTCATTACTCATAGAGTACACCTGAATATCTGTCAATTTAGACCAGCTCGACAGAACTGGTTGACCATGAGGTGAAAACACCTTCATGCTCTCCCAACGGGAGGAAAACATAATATAACATATTATGTTATACATACTTGTGTTATAGTTTCACCCAACGGGTGATTATAGTAGTTCCCAACGGGAGGAAGATGAGATATGTCTCTCCATAACACATTACGACACATTTGTGTATATCTTCATTTTCTCGTAATGTTGCCTTCCCAACAGGTAGGGTGATCAGTATAACATACTAGATCATAAGTGCGTGTTAAAAAATGCAAACAAGTGCGTACTGCAACGCAGGTTTAATGAGATTATGTAAAGGTTAATCTTATTCATCACCTTTTAAGTCCCTGTCATCTGGCTAACATGTATTTTTCTATCGAAAAACAGTATATGATGGAACATATTATGTGATATTAATTTTGTTTTTATGAGACAAGCATGTCGTAGCATCACATAAACACTTCATTGTTTTTCGTTTTCCATGATACATATTCTTATTGAAGTAAATCAAGGAGCTTAGATTTACCATTTTAGACATAATCTTGGTCTAAATTCCTGAAATTCACTAAAAAACTAATATTTTTCACAACAAAACCGGTTTCGCGTGACGTTCATGACGACGCGAAACTAAAGACTGACAGTTGGTATTTATGTTGCCAGAGTTTTGAATTTTTTTTTAGTCTGAATCTCGCGTCGTTCTAGGCAGAACTAAGGGTACTACATATCTACCATGGACCAAGTACGAATATAATAGATAATCTATGCGTGTATGTTATAAAATAAAGATTTCAAGAGCGTCGTGCGTGGTGCCGTTTGCAAAATTCTGTGCAACAAAGTTGCATGGATTCATCGCTGACGCCGGGCGGAGTGCGGGGCCGATCTTCACCTCCCCCGCGGTGAGAGATAGCAGCTTATGTTTTGCCTCGCTCAGTCATTTCTGCTCACGGAACTTGCCGATTACCAGCCGAGGGACCCGAGCGCCGCGCTATACTGAAGAAGGACAAGTACTTACCACCAACACCACGATACATCGCGTCGCGGGTACACGTCTTGTCGTCGCATGCGCAGAGGGGAAACAGTGTTGCTTAGCGCGTAATAAATTTCACTTGGAATACGAATTCAACGGGCCTACGCTCGTTGGCCAACCGGAGCTATTGGGAGTTGGATAACATTTTGTTTTGGGTTTTTTTAGGTTTTGCTTCTGTCCACATTTGGTTAATTTAATCGCGCTAATTTTATTGAAATGTATTTATTGTAATTATTGACTTATGAGATAATCGGAGCGATTTGGTTTATTGCCAAAGTGTATTTGTTTTATTTTTAACATTTCAATTCTAAAATTTAATTTTAATTTTTATAGACAATTTTTGACTGTTGAGCTAATTTTGTTGGAATGTATTTATTGACTGTTGAGATCATCGGAACGATTTGATTTAGTGTCCAATATTTATTTGGTTTATTTCTGATACCATAAGCCTTAAGTTTTGTTTTATGTTTTAAGTTGTTCTACTGGTTTAAGTAATTCGTTACGGACGTGCTCCCATTGTCCTAGTTCATCGCGAACTTTTACTCCGCATGCATGGGCTTTGTGTGCACATAGGCCGCATGCACAAAGCTCCCGCAGGGGCTACACAATCTGGCCCCAGTACGAACAGTCGGTCGCTAGTACAGTCGGACACCCAAGGGGCCTTAAGCTTGGAAAGTTTAGCCAATCTTAAACGGCCAGTGCGGGTTCTGCGGCATATCCCCAAGGGTGCACGAAACCTTGCGGCCGGCAAAATGTGCGATCTTATCGATAAGTGTTAGTGTCAATACACTGGTACCGCGGAGTGGGTTGAGTTTTTAACTTTTGCATATTCTGCTCTTAGGACACCTGATGCAACTGGCTCGGACAACCTTATGACCATACGTCGTTATCGCGGGAGCAAAAACGATTTGATAGTACTCAAAGATTATGACAAATACGAAATAACAGTAGTGACAGTATTATCAAGACGTTCATAATTTTTCGATGTTTTCTCTTATGTCGAACCTTCGTTCTCGGCTTGATTATAGTACATACTTAAAATCATTAGCCACGCAATCCTAACGACAACTTCTTCAGTCATCTGTTATTCAAAACATTTTTCATTCGTTATCGATTTGTGTGGACTTGTAGATAAAGGATTATTTTAGACACAAACAGTTTTCAAAAATCAACGTTGCTCGTAATTTTCATTTAAAAAATCTTCTGTGACTTTCAACTCAAAAAGACGCACTTTAACGAACGTAGAAAAGAAGCAAGACAAGTTTGATTGATCATTTCTAGCAAAAACATTGTGCTAGATATGAAGAACTTCTTAGAGGCTAAGACGTGTATTCTGTTTATATTAAAAGGACATTCTGGTATATATATTCTTCAACACATTTGTTTTTGCTCCCGCGATAACGATGTATGCTTATGACAAAGGTTAAGCGGAACATCGACTCGGCTTACGTTGAATGTCCGTTCAGTGACATCGGGGGTGGGGGTTACTCAAGGTCGCCCTCGGTTCTTAGGACAGTTGAGTCGAAGGTATACGAGGGCGATCTGAGAGGGTCAGGGTGCTTATGTCCGATGACGCAGTAGCACAGTCAAGCCCTGAAGTTTTTGCCACTCTACGGGCGAAGCACCCAGCCTCGTCTCGGCCTCTTTCGTTGCCGCCTGAGCCGGATGGATCCACTCCCGCGTATAAGGTAAGGGAGGAAAGCGTCGCACAGGCTCTTAGCTCATTTAACAACGGTTCTGCCGCAGGCTTGGATGGTATCCGCCCGGTACATCTGAAAGAGCTCACATCTGGCTCGGCGGGGGATAATGGTCGTCGGTTATTGCGGTGCCTGACCAAACTCTGCAACTTTTTACTCGAAGGTCGACTGAATGCCGAGATTCGTTCGTACGTTTTTGGCACTTCTTTGTGTGCGCTCTCGAAGAAGGATTGAGGTTTGAGGCCCATTGCTGTGGGCAGCACGTTGCGCCGCCTGACCGCCAAACTTGGGTGTGCAGCGGTGAGGGAGGAGATGGCCGCTTACCTTCGCCCTTGCCGAATGGGGTTTGGCACAAGGTTGGGGTGTGAGGCGGCGATTCATGCAGCACGCGCATTCGCTCTGGATCCGGGAAAGGCAGACTGCGTTATAATTAAGCTCGACATAAAGAATGCATTTAATTCCACTGAACGTGAGGTTTTGTTGAGTGAAGTCAAGGAGAGGGTGCCTTCCCTTTATCCCTTTCTTTTCCAAGTCTACTCATCCCCCTCTAACCTCTTTTTCAATGAATCCCTTATCCTTCCCCTTTAGGGGGATCCGCTTGGACCTCTAGCGTTCAGTCTGGCCATACATAAGACTATTTCAGGGCTTCTCTCCCCACTTAATGTATGGTACATGGATGACGGTACCCTTGGAGGAAAGCCTGAGACCGTGGAGCAAGACTTACGTACTCTCCTTCCACGCTTTAAGGATCTGGGACTAGAGGTCAATACCAGTCAGTGCGAATTTTCCCCTGGAGCGCCGAATCCCGTGCGTAATTTCTATAATCTGCTCCCTAATCTCAAAGAGCTGTCTCCCCATTCCTTTAATCTCTTGGGGTCTCCTATTTTTCCAGCCGCTATTCCGGAGGCTTTTGATATAAGAAGGCAGCTTCTCCTGGCTGCTCAGGATTAAAAATCTTCCAGCTCAAGTTGCTCTGGTTTTACTTCGGATATGTTTGGTTTCACGTCGACTCGTTGGATCTCGAGCTGAGGGAGTCCGTTGAGTGTTTGTTGAATGTCTCGCTTAGAGCTGTCTTATTTGCCCATTCGGAGTTTCGGAGTGGGGGCCTGGGTTTACGGTGCGCGCGGGATGAGGGACTGCCGGCCTGCTTGGCGTCATTGGGGGGGGGGGGTTAAGGGCCTTGTTACTGATATTCACTCTAACAATGGTGACAGAGCAACTATCCCCTACGCGTCTGATGCCGCGACGGCTTGGTTGGCCCTCAACCCGGGTGTGCAGTTACCTGAGAGACCGGACCAACAGCGCGCGTGGGATGATGTGGGAATTAAGAGGGTGTTTGAGGGCCTGGTTGGGAGGGCAGTGGGTCTGGACAGGGCTAGGCTGTCGAGGCCAGAAGCTGGAGCGCGGTTACGGGCGCTGCCCTCTCCGCACCTGGGCACTCTTCTCGACGATGATTCGATGCGGGTGGCTGTTGCTCTCCGCCTGGGTTGCGATGTTTGTGAACGTCATTTATGCATCTGCGGCACTACGGTGGAAAGAAACGGTCATCACGCTTTGAGTTGTGGTCAATGTGCCGGCCGATTCCCGCGTCACCACGCTCTCAATACAATTGTCCGGAGAGCGCTAGTCTCGGAAAATGTTCCGTGTGTATTGGAGCCATCAGGCCTTAGTCGCACGGATGGTAAAAGACCTGATGGTTTGACCCTGGTGCCGTGGCATAGTGGGAAGTGCCTTCTCTGGGACGCTACGTGCGTCAGCACTTTTGCGGCTTCGTACCTCGGTCGCACCACGTGCACGGCTGGAGCAGCTGCTGAGACGGCGGCTCTTAGGAAGCGGGATATATATTCTGCATTGCAGAATTATTTATTTGTCCCGCTCGCGGTAGAAACGACCGGTTGTTGGGGTTCGGAGTCCATAAAATTTGTTAAGGAGATCGGGCGCCGTCTGTTTACAGCGGCCATTCGGAGAAATGGACAAAGTAGGATTTCCAACAGTGTCATTTAGGAAAATGGTCGAACGAGGAAGTGAACAAACCAGGAAATGGAGCATAAAGGAATTTGGACGGTGGTCGTTCAGGGAAGTGGCCGTAGATGACCGGATCCCCTCTATCCTGTATAACTTAAAGGCAGGTGCATCAGTTAGAGAACTATTTAAAGAAATTAATATTTTAACTGTTGCTTCCCAATATATATCTATGACAATATTATTTTTGTTGTAAAGAATATACATACATTCAAAAAAAATTCGGACATCCACAGCTATAACACTAGAAATAAAAACAAGCTTGCTATCAGAAGTAGTCGTATCCGCAAAGCAATAAGTCATTTTTTGGTCAAGGTATTCACATTTATAACAAGTTACCCGTCGATGCTTTAAATTTATCATTTCCCGCTCTTAAGAAATATTTGAAAAAATGTTTAATGTCAAAGGGTTATTACAGGGTCGAGGACTGTATGATGGACAAAGATGCATGGCCCAAACTAGAAACTACTACAAAATCATCTAACATTTAGTGGACACAGTTCAAATAGGAAATCATATCGAACGTTTTTGTGAAGCAATCAGATTTGGATTTTATTATTATTACTAGCCTTTTCCCGCGGCTTCGCCCGCGTACTATAAGTACTCAAAAAGGATACGATACCCATGTTGATTTTCAGACTTTGTGACCACATTTGCCCCTTATGGGGGTTGAATTTTCAAAAAATCTGAAACACGTTTTACTTATTTATCGTTACGACTACTCCTGTGAAGTTTCGAATAAAATAGTCTAACAAATCTGGATTCGCCATACAAACTTTGGACCCCCATTTTACCCCCTTAGAGGGTGAATTTTGAAAAATCCTTTCTTAGTACACCCCTAGACCTTATAAGGAACCTACCTGCCAAATTTGGAATCTCTAGAACCAGCGGTTTGGGCTGTGCGTTGATATGTCAGTCAGTCAGTCAGTCAGTCAATCAGTCAGTCAGTCAGTCAGTCAGTCAATCAGTCAGTCAGTCAGTCAGTCAGTCAATCAGTCAGTCAGTCAGTCAGTCAGTCAGTTTCTTCTTTTATATATATAGATTTTATTTTAATTAAACAATACGTACATTGTATGTCTCTCAAGCTGTTTTGATGTGTCTTCTTATAGAACTACGCATTATTGTGTATCTTTAAGATATAATATTACTGTATTACTGTTTTGAAAGCATAAGTCCCGCCGAGTTTCTTGCCGGTCATCTTCTCGGGTCAGAGGTGTAGGGTGGTAGTTTTTTTTATCTCTCTGACGTTCATAAGTGCATTGTAATGTGCCTAAATTGAAGAATAAATATCTTTTATCTTTTATCTGTAAACATTCTGACAATTAATGTATTTATCAAAAGTTATTAATTTCACTATTCTGTTATTTCCTCGCAAGAGTGTTGAAAAACGTTGTATGAAACGCGTATGCTTGATCATTACATAGCTCAGCTTCCTTACGCGCACTCGCATGCGTTCGTGCGCACAATATCGCTTCGTATGTAATGATCAACTTGGCACACTTGTATCATAATGTACTATTATTGCACACCTCAAATTATAGACATAAAGTATACACAAGTCACAAACAGAAAAGCAGAGGCAAAACAATTGGCGGTCTTATCGCTAAAGAGCGATCTCTTCCAGAGAACCTTTATAATTAATAAATAAATATAGTCTTGTAAGTTCAATTTTTTTCTTTTTATTAATCTGACACCTGTGGGTATGTTTCAGCACTTGTATCTACCTAGTAATGCAGGTCATTTGCCTTCGGCTTCTGAACCCATCTTTGAGTACTTGTAATGTGTGTGTAGATAAAGTAATGTATGCAACTGTACATAATTAGGCCTTAAAACACTTGTGTTATCCTACATATAATGAAACGCGCCGCGCTCGTCTCATTAAACCCCACTCGTCTTTTAAGGCCCCTCATTACGTTTCAGTTGCACAAACTACTATTATTTATTATAATATAGTTAATAGTAAACATTTACATTTTTGCAATTAAAAATGTTCCAACAAACAACTGACAAGTTGACAACAGAAACGGCGGCCGTACAAACTTCTGTCTCGAGTTTTTTTACCATAGTCAAACGAACGAAGTCCTTTCTCATGTCAACCGAGATCAAAATGTTGTGCGATTTATGTGAAAAAATATATCGAACTGACGTATCGTATCGACAACATTTTAATATCTATGGATACTACTCGTAGAATAGGAACCCATTAAATTGTGTTGGTACTGACAGTTGTTCCAAATTGAAAACTCATAACTCAATCATATTTGAGCATGTAAACTTTACATGCTATTACATTGTAAAGTTAAATTTACGTTACTGCCACAGATAAGAAATTTATCATAGTAAAATCATTTTGTTGTAATGCTGCTTAGTATGGATTTTAAGCAGTCGCACTGGTGTATGTAGTACTCGTCAGATGACGTCAATCTTTACACCACATGTTAGTATTACAAAGACAAGTATTACATAATGGAATAAAAATAGACACTAAAATAAACAAATATAGTAAAAGTGTTTTATTTTGCACGGCAACATATCAAAAGTACTTACATTCGCTGGAGTTTCGAGACAGTCTTTGAAGGGATAGGTTATAGGTGGTTTATCGGGGTTAAATCTATCATCAGGTTTAACACCTTGCTGCAAAATTAAAATAATAAAGTTAAAAAACGGACCTGTAAACAGTGTAGATGACTTGGATAGTTGGTTTTTGCTAATAGTAGATTGTACACCAAGGGGATAAAGCACTGTTTTATGTCACATGAGCATGAACGTAACGGAGGACTCCAGATTATACTCCCGAGCGAAGCGAGGTAATTAAGACTGAGTCCTGAGTGCAGTGAGGGGTTAAAGCGCGTCCATGATAAAAACCTCTTTATCCCCCAGGAGTATACTCTACTTTTCTCACCTCTTGCGAGACAATAAAATAGGCTACTAGAAACGGATTTTTATTAAAGTAAATCAAAAGTAAAAATTGATTCTTGATACATTAGTTCATTTTATTCGAATTTTATCTTCTAGTTTTACTCCGTATACTGCAGCGTCTTATGCAAAGCCCGGATAACGGGAGCAAAAATTCACTTTGACTAGTGCTTAATATCGACTATTCTATCGACATTCATACGAACAATTTTTGAATCAGAAATGTATTGATCAACCTCATTATCTTACTCGTTGTTCAATATTATCATACTCATGGGAATGATCGTAATAATAAAATAAAAGTAACAGTTCTTTTAAATAGATACTTTTCTTATAACTTATTAATCTTATTATCAATAAGTTTCTGATTCAAAAATTGTTCGTAGGTATGGATAGAATAGTCGATATTTAATTAAGCACTGTATTGCATCGTAATTGAAACCACTGCGCGGAATAACAATACGCGCTGTACACGCTAGTACATGCACCCGGTATCGTAGTAGTAGTTGCACCCGCCTTACCCCGCGCGCATGCATACCGCTCGAACGCCCGCGGCCCAGCCCTTATAAACCGGCGCGTGGCCCGGCTAGCCGCAGTCCGTCTCGCGCAGCGATCCGATCTCATAGAAATGGGACGGAGTTCACGGAGTACCTGACTTGACGAACAATACAGCGCGACCTCCCGGTGTTGATCCCGTAGCACGGCACAGTACCGGTCAGCCGCGAGGTATTTTCTCTAAGTGCTAGGACGTACACTTTGTACTTAGGAGTACAAAGTGTACGTCTGCAGCGGGAGGCGGTTTCAGTAGCGGCAACACAACACAAAAAACACAGGTGGTTTGCGCGGCCTGCGGTTATGAAGGGCACGAAGCGGCTACATGCAAGTTCGCGCGGTATAAATGCAGGAAATGCGGTTCCAAGGGCCATCTTAGGCGCGTGTGTCCCGGGAGGAAAGTGTATCGTCAACACTTTATTGATGGTGATGACGATGCTGATGTTGGCGATGATGGTAAGATTGTCATATTAAACATTCGTTCTTCTCGTGGCGAACCTATGATGGTGACGGTTCAGGTTGGACAGTATAACCTTCCTTTCGAGGTGGACACAGGGTCCGCTGTAACCATTATGCCAGACAAAGTTTATGACTCATAATTTAGTAAGATAGCATTACGGCCGACCCGTGCAGTTTTAGTAAGTTACAATGAAACTGACATTCCAATTTTAGGTACTCTCAACCTGCCCTTTACGTACGAGGGACAAACATCCACTTTACGTGTATATGTGGCACGCGATAAGGGTCCATGTCTGTTAGGAAGGAACTTTATCGCTCAGTTTAATTTAGAAATTGTGAAAATAAAAAAATGCGGTATTGAAAACTTCATTGAAAAGGCCGAGCGCATGTACCCGAAATTGTTCACCGGTGGTTTAGGTTGTTGTAAAAATGTCTCCGTCGATTTACACTTAAAACCAGATGCCAAACCGGTATTTTTTAGACCGCGACCCGTTCCGTTTGCTTTAAGGCCTAAAGTAGAAAATGAAATAGACAGGTTAGTGGCACTAGGGATACTTGAACCGGTGTCATTTTCGGACTATGCAAGCCCCGTAGTACCCGTTTTAAAACACAATGGCAGTATACGCCTGTGCGCCGATTACTCGGTTAGTTTGAACAAACAGTTAGTAATAGAAAAATACCCACTGCCACGTATAGAGGAGCTATTCGCAAAGTTACATGGCGGTCAGCAATTTTCTAAACTGGACTTATCGCAGGCTTACAATCAGTTAATGTTAAGTGAGTCATCTCAATTGTTGACAACAATTAACACAATTAAAGGGATATTTAAGTTTACAAGGCTAGTTTTTGGTTTAGCTTCGGCGGCGTCAATTTTCCAACGGACATTAGATAAAATACTATCAGGATTAGAGGGTGTTTTAATATTCCAAGACGACATTTTGGTAACAGGGCGCGATCAGTCAGAACATATGACGAGGCTAAATCAAGTGTTCAATAGACTAGAAAAGTCCGGTTTGGTATTGCAAAAAGATAAATGCATGTTATTCCAAGACTCAGTATCGTACTTGGGATTTAGAATAGATCGACATGGTCTTCACAAATGTCCAGAGAAAATAAAAGCAATGAATGATGCAAAAATCCCAACCAATGTGACTGAACTTAAATCATTTCTGGGCATGGTAAATTATTATCGTAATTTTGTGAAGAATGCGTCATCTATTTTGAGCCCATTGCATAATCTTCATGGAAGACTGCCCTCGTGCACCCTGTGCCTAAAAAGGGCGACAGTTCGGACCCGTCGAATTACAGGCCTATCGCTATAACCTCCCTTCTCTCTAAGGTTATGGAGCGCATAATCAATGCAAAGCTCCTGGGATACCTAGAAGAGCACGACCTGGTCAGTGATCGCCAGTATGGCTTTCGCCACGGTCGCTCGTCTGGTGACCTTCTAGTGTATCTCACTCACCGCTGGGCTTCAGCCATAGAGAGTCAGGGAGAGGCCTTGGCAGTCAGCCTTGATATAGCTAAGGCGTTCGATCGGGTCTGGCATCGAGGTCTTCTGTCGAAGTTGCCAGCTTACGGCCTGCCCGAGGGATTGTGCAGATGGGTTGCCAGCTTTTTGTCCGGCAGGAGCATACGAGCCGTAGTCGACGGAAGTTGCTCCGAAAGCATGGGCATTAACGCTGGTGTCCCGCAAGGCTCCGTGCTATCCCCAACGCTGTTTTTGCTGCATATCAATGATATGTTGTCTATCGGCGACATACGACACCTTACAATGTCAGGGAGTATTGGGATCCTCGGTGTGGACATTTCCAGTGACGTCCAATTCCGTAGTCACCTTGAAGCGAAGGCCAAGCTGGCATCCAAAAAGCTCGGTGTGCTCAATAGAGCGAGGCGATACTTCACTCCGGGGCAGAGACTGCTCCTATACAAGTCGCAAGTCAGACCCCACATGGAGTACTGTTGTCACCTTTGGGCGGGAGCACCTGGATACCAGCTTGGGCCCTTTGACTCGGTGCAAAGGCGCGCTGTGCGGATCGTCGACGATCCCAAACTCACGAGCGATATTGAACCTTTGAGTCTTAGGAGGGACTTTGCCTCCTTATGCGTGTTCTATCGCTTGTACAATGGGTTATGCTCTGAAGAACTGTTTGATATGATGCCCACGGCAGCTTTTTATCACCGCACTGCTCGCCGCCGGCAGGGTGTTCATCCCCACACCCTGGAGCCCAATGGGTCGCGCACAGTACGATTTAAGAGGAATTTCCTCCCACGAACGCTGCGGCTGTGGAATGAACTCCCTGCCGAGGTTTTCCCAGTGGGCTACAGTATGAGGTTCTTCAAAAAAAGAGTATATAGGTTCCTAAAGGGTAGGCAACGCGCATGTAAATCCTCTGGGGTTGCAGGCGTCCATAGGCTACGGTAACTGCTTACCACCAGGCGGGCCGTATGCTTGTTTGCCACCGTCGTGGTATAAAAAAAAAAAAAAAAATCTGTTGCATAAAAATGTTCCGTGGCAATGGAATGAAAAACATGACGAGGCCGTATCAATTATTAAAAAGGACTTATGTTCTGATAAAACTTTAGCTCACTTTAATCCTGATGCTAAGCTAATTTTGACAGCTGATGCGTCTCCATGGGGCCTTGGGGCGATTTTATCCCAAGTTGGGCCCGACGGTGTCGAGAGACCCATTTCGTACGCATCTCGTTCGCTCACATCAGCTGAGAAGAGTTACAGTCAAATTCAGAAGGAGGCAACTGCTTTAATCCACGCGGTACGCAAACACCATGATTATTTATATGGACGATCAGTTCCTTTTGTCCTTAGGACAGATCATAAACCATTGTTGTCAATATTTAATCCGGACAAAGGAATACCAGAAGTAACGGCTAACAGGTTACAACGGTATGCAATTTACCTAATGTCATATAACTTCATTATCGAATATGTATGTAGTGCCTATAATGCAGCTGACTACCTCAGCCGCTCGGTAACTGATAAGAAACCGGTTAGCGCAGAGGCGGCCGTGGTCGGCGACAGAGCTACTTACATTAATTTTGTTTACGATAATGAACAGTTAATAACTATTAGTGAGCTAGGTAAACAAACAATGGCTGATGATGTACTTTCGACCGTACGTAGGTATGTGATGCAGGGGTGGCCTAGCCATGTTAGTGATTACTTAAAACCGTACCTAACTAACAGAAATGAGCTGGCAGTAGAAAACTCTTGCGTAACTAGAGGGCATAAGGTCGTAATTCCTACTAATTGTCGTAATAAAATCCTAACTGAACTGCACATTGGTCATTTAGGCTCTAATAAAATGAAGGCAGAAGCTCGAAGCCGGTTTTGGTGGCCAGGCATGTCTGCAGACATAGATAACTTTGTTGCGTCTTGCAAAATATGTACCTCGTTGCGACCTTCGCCCCCGCGCGCTCCGCTCACACCTTGGGCATTCCCGCCACACTCATTTTATCGAGTACATTTAGATTTTTTAGGGCCGTTAAATAATAGAATGTATTTAATTGTTATTGACGCCTATTCGAAGTGGCCTGAATGCTTCGATGTTTCAAACGGCTATGGATCCAAAGTAGTTATAGAAAAAATATGTGAGGTAATGTCGAGATTTGGGCTATTCCACACCATTTGTACAGACAATGGTACTTCCTTTATCTCAAGTGAATTCGATGATTTCTGTTTGAGGAACGGGATCACTCATTTAACCTCCCCAACATATAACCCAAGTAGCAATGGGCAGGTTGAGGCATATGTTAAGATAATAAAAAAAGCATTGAAGTCATTCGTTTTGTCTGGAATTCATCCGAAATCTTTTAATTCCAAAATACAAGAATTTTTAATGCGCTACAGAAATTCAGTACATAGTACAACCGGAAAGTCACCTGCGGAAATAGTTTTCGGTCACAAACTAAGAAGTAGGTTAGACACACTTGCCATACATCGCCCAGCAACAGCTGACGCAGCACTTGAACGCGTTGTAAAAGATAATCAGTTTTCGCAGTGTAAATTTTACGGTGGTAAACGAGTTGTTAACTTTCAAATAAACGATATAGTTTTAGTTAAAATGTACAGTGCACAAAAAAACTATTGGGTCAAAGGAACTATAGTAGCCCAACTGGGTAAAAGTTTGTACTCTGTTAAATTAAGTAATTATGACAGCGTGATTAAAAGACATGCTAATCAACTTTTGAAATTAAAAGGGGAGGAAGTGGCACAAGATGCTTCGGCGGCACAACCGAGCGAGACTAGCATGGACCAGTCGGTGAAAGAAATGCCTGCAATTGTGCTACCACAATTACAGCGTAATGACGCAGCTCCGACTGAAGCCCCGGTTGCAACGGTACCTACTCAGGAAGAACTGGTGTCGACTCCAGCAATAGACACGATACCAGAGGACCAAGGCAGCGACACATCCACGCGAAGCCTAGAGCAGAATATCGGTGACAGTACAATGACGCGAGGCTGTGGACAAACAAGAAATAACCAGGTTGAACCTGCATCGGATTCAGCCGGAGAAACCGCTGAACAGTTTGAGTCACCTGCCTCATCTCCCGTGGCTCAACCACCTCCCCCGAGGAGAAACCGCAACGTCGTGGATTACAAGAAATATTTTTAGGCTAAGGGTGGAGGAATGTTAGTGATTAAGTATTGCGGCTGCGCCCGCATGCAGGCAGTCGATTATAATTAGCGATACCGAACGCACGTCTTTCATTTACTTGCCCCGCCCCCGCACCCCGACTAACACTTTATTTATATACAATTTAGTTAAGACTGTTGCTTTTATATAATTTTGCTAAACGCTGAACTCTGCTATTTTAATTTTTCTTGCTTTGCCTTGTTAATATTTTATATGTTTTGCTTAGCATTCAATAGTAGATTGTACACCAAGGGGATAAAGCACTGTTTTATGTCACGAGCGCGATATTGAATCCCGAACGGAACGAAGGAGTCCAGACTTTACTCCCGAGCGCAGCGAGGGGGTTATGAGTTAATTCATAGTGCAGTGAGGGGTTTAAGCGCGCCCGTGACAAAAACAGCTTTATCCCCGAGGAGTATACTCTACTTTTCTCACCTCTTGTGAGACAATAAAATAGTTAAGGCTACTACTAGAAACGGATTTTTATTAGGGTTCCATAGCCAAATGGCAAAAACGGAACCCTTATGTATTCGTCATGTCTGTCTGTCTGTCTGTCTGTCCGTCCGTATGTCACAGCCATTTTACTTGGAAACTATACGATGTATCTGAATAAAATTTACACAAAAGGTGTATTTTGTATGCCGCTACTTAGTTATGTAGTTAAATTTGAAAAATGTAGGGGGGGGCTCCATATATGTAAATAAAAAAAATAAAAAAATAACCAAATATCAACATGTGACACATCAATCGATAGGTCTTTATAAATAACATTGAGGTTTCCTTGACCATTTTGTGATTAAGTGATTATTTTCTGAAATAATCGCTTCGAAAGTCAGAAAAATTGTGTCCCCTCCCCTGTAACTTTTGAACCGTAAGTCCAAAAAATATGAAGAAATTTCAGGAGATGCGCCTTATCATATACTTTCTACGAAAATTGTTTTGAACATTATCGGTTCAGCCATTTTTGAGTTATCTCCAAGAAACTTCCTCCATAGGCATCAGATACGATCTTTTGGTATTAGTTTGGTTCTTATTCCATTGAAGGTACGGAATCCTCCTATGCGTGGTCCGACACACACTTTATTCGAATTTTATCTTCTATTTTTATAGAACCTGCAGTTTTACTGCGTATACTGCACTGCAGCGTCTTGTGACACTCGCGGCATTTGTTTAGATATTTAAAATTGAGATGGCCAGCACGATTTGCGCCGAATAATTTCGATTTTAAATCAGTTCGACGCGGCGGCGCGGGCCCGTGCCCCGGGCAGTGCACCGTGTGGACTTTACGAAATTAGACTTTAAGGTCATAGCAATAAGAACTATGGGAAGTGAAATCACATTATTAACCAGCGGGTTATAATGAGATTTAGTACAACATTATAACCCGGCTAAAGCCAAGGGCTATAATGATTTGCTTTTTAGACGGAGAGCTGGCCACGGCAGGAATGACACAATAATGAGAGCAACGAAATTGATAGGTTTGCATGATATATAATTTAGCATTGTCGAGCAGGTGGTGTGAAAAAGTTAGTATTTGCTTTAGTATTTTGTTTAATGTTGATGTTTGCCTAGAATCCTTGTCGAGTTAAAATTTACAACTGTTGCTAATTGTTTAGTTGTATCTTTTATTAGCTTTAGTACTAGCTTGCCGTACTGATTTGATATGGTTTACTGTGTTACGCTCGTTACTTATTTTTAGTTTTCTTAGTTTTAGCTAACGCTTCACTTACTGTTTTGTAGACGCTTACTGTGGTGTGATTCTTTTGACAATATACGTCTTAAACTTTACCGTGCTGGTTTCAATTAAGAAGAACCTACATTATAGCACTTGAAAAAAGTGCATATTTGCTCCCGTCATCCGGGCTTTGCAGTTATGATACTCGCGGCATTTGTTTTCGGTATTTAAAATTGAGGTGGCCAGCACGATTTTCAAATCAGTTCGACGCGTCGGCGCGGGCCCCGGCTGGCGTGGATGGGCTGTGCACCGTGCGGAATTTACGAAATTAGGCTTTAAGTACATAACAATAAAAACTATGGGAAGTGAAATCACATTATTAACCAGCGGGTTATAATGAGATTTAGTACAACATTATAACCCGGCTGAAGCCAAGGGCTATAATGATTTGCTTTTTAGACGGAGAGCTGGCCACGGCAGGAATGACACAATAATGAGAGCAACGAAATTGATATAGTTAGACTGCTATACTATTGTTATTACCTAATCTGGCAATCTGGCAGCCTTAAGCCGGGGGTTCAAGAGTAGCAGACCAGAAAAGTTGTTTAAAAATCTTGGGAACGACGCAATACTGAGAGTTCTTGCTTTAGTACGATATCGTGGCATTTGATGTATATAATTGGAATATAACGTGGAAGATGTCTCAGTGGGGGGGAAAAGAGGCAGGTTGAAGTTAAATGCATTTATACCGGACGCCTGCGGTTTATTTTCTTCTGATCTGTGAAAACTGTTAGTAATTAATCAGGCGCTCGAATAAAACTTATTAGTTGACAGCTTTCCATGCCAAGACGATATTACCGATAGTTATTTCTAAATAGGAAATCGACTTTAACAGCCAGGATTCTCGGTTTAAATTGTTATGAAAAAATATGTGACATATTAGGTTTTGTTCTGATAATGAACTTAGCTTACAAAGCCACATCATAATACAGCTACTCGTCACTAGATTGCGCTAATATCTACTAAACATAGTCAGAGTATGACATTTGAATTCCAACTGCTGACCCAGCACGGGTGAGCAGTAGATAATTAACCAGTATAAATGTGCCGCATTGTTACGAATCTCGCGGTAATTTTACACTGGCAGTTAGCGAAGTTGGCTCGCCAAGGGGCGCACAATCATTAGGAAATGACGGATATATGACTGCCTAATTTGTCGATAAAAATATTAACCCTTAGCAATATTTTGACCATTGAATACTTAGAGAATTCAACCACCCGGAGTCGCCATTGACAGGCGTTCCCTTCTGCCGAAAACATATGACCAGTGGTCATACACATGTATGGACTGACGTTTATCTAACGTAGCTACGTACGAATAGCCATACATTTGACGTTCCCCTCCACCGCTAAAATCGGCAGACTTTTTTTTGTGTAGAAAATGACAGACATGGATACTCCATCCGGGTTGAAGTCTCCAAGTTGAATACCGATTCTGATAGCCATCAGCAATAAAAGAAAAGTAATTTCTTATTTTATTATTATATTCTCTTTATTTATCCTTCACCTTAGGCCAGGTTTTTTTACAATATCAACATAAAAATAATGTTGGAAATGTCATTGTGATAGTTGCCTTCCCCATTCATTTTAATTACATTAAGTAAGATTTAAACAAGGGTGTACTGAACCAAGTGACAGCTTACGTTTACGGGGTTGTCAAAATCCCCTTGGTTTATTTGCTGCATAACCACAGGTAAGATAAAATATTCATCTAGTTTATAGTAGTAGTTTAGTTAAAATAACGGTTAGATTGGGCAAATTAAGTAATAAATCTTACATTTATGTATTTTTGTATTAAAATTTCTGATGTATCAGGTAGATTAGGGCAGGTCCAGCAATCAAACTAATAGCGTACTTGTCAACCTTAGATAATCGACAAGAAAAATTGTATGTAGAATGTAGACGTCATGTCATCATGTGCCACCGTTCATGTGTCAAAGTTCTGTCAAACACTGATTTTGTAGGGAAGATTGAAGAGAAATGGCATGAAACCTTTAAGGAATGAAGATTAACAAATAAATTACGCTTCGAAAATGGGTATTTTATTGGGTAACAAGACATGAGACATTTTATTTTTGTAAACCTGAAAATGGGTTAAGTTTTCACATGAGCATTGTTTAACTTTACTCGTTTTAATTAATATTATATGTCGATGCTTATCCTTAATCATGAACTTTTATCGATATAAATATCGACTTTGTACGCAGCATTTGAGTAGCGAGTATTTAAAGTGACAGAATGATAGAAAGTTCTAGATAAATAAATAGTACTATCCATAGATTATATAATTCTTCAGATGGAGTACTCCTAACAACATTTTGTGGTTCCATAATGAGCCAGTGTCCTCGTGGTTACGCACTACACACACATACGCACAACAATAATGAGCCGCTCCCCCGACAGTCGTGCTGTTAAGAAATAATTAAAATATGCCGTCGTGCGTTGTCAAATGCTGCAGAAAAGCCACCGGTCAAAAGAACCAACGGATGGGGTAACTTTTTACCGTTAAGTAAACAATTCATTGCGTAATCATATTAAAAATCTGTAAATTCGTAAACTATTAACTTCACGGTAGTGGTGTTGCCAGGGGGTTGAATAGGGAAACTTCCCGAACGTAAGGGGGTCTATAATCGCCGCGATATGTTGTCAATACGATATTGACGTCACCACTCCTAACTAGACGTTTTATATTCGTTGAAAACGTGCGTGAAACGTTTTCAACGAATATTATAACGTTACCTAATAGTTAATTACTTTTATGCTTTTGTGAGCAAATTATTCTTTATTATTTTTTGAATACAATTTGTAAATAAACAAAATTATATATATCTTAAAATTATTCCAAAAACTTCGTAAAACAAAAAGCCCATATCTAATCGTTCATTGCACGCGCGAAGTTATGTGACCACCATCTGTCAAACTTTCATCTCATTCTAACTATCGCTCCCTCTCACTCTGAGTGGCTGACTAGTCGCGTCAGTAATCGACTGGTCAAGCGCTTAGAACGAGATTGAACTATAGTTGGAATGAGAGGTCAGCTCTTAAGTCAAACCGATTGTGTAGATCGATCGAGGAGCATTTTTAACCAACTTCAAAAAAAGGAGGTTCTCAGTTTGACCAGTATGTTTGTATGTATGTATGTAGGTATGTATGTTTGTTCGCGATTATCTTGCGTTTGGTTGAACCGATTTTGATGCAGTTTTCAAAAAGTATTTGTTACATTCTAAACATTAGTATAAAATAAGGCGTCGTTCATTGATTACGTAAGACATTTTTTTCCAGAGACCCCCTTCCGCTACGTAAGAAAAAAAAATCCTCTCTGCAGTAGAAGTAAGACATGGTCAATTCCCCTCCCCCTCTAAATCGTGTTACGTAATAAATGAATATGTTATAACAGTTTTAGTTGTCTTCGTCTTAGCGAGGGCACTGCCGTGCCTCCAGATTAAAAAGGTATAAAGTATGCTGAAAATAATAGTATTGGGACGACAAGAGAGGCCACTACACTCAACAGTATTCGTGTAGGTAATGTTAATAAATAGTTAATTTAGATTTTTTTTAATTTTACCTTTTAGTCGCCTCTTCAGAAATATATTTCAACAAATTTATTAAAACAGGTGCTTATTCATTCTATTTAACCATATATATTAATAATCAATTTTTTTGAATTCAAAATACTGTATTACTAATTGGGAAAATTTGTATTACATGGCAACACTCGTCTGGGCACATACATTTAAACCAGCCGCCATCTTGCGTCACAGTTTATTGTACAGGCATGCTCCATCCATTTAATTTGTTCATCCAAGGTACTATTATTTACTTGGTAGTACTACCAATGCGCAACATAGATTACCTCACTAAGATTCCGCATTATATCGTTAATGAAGGCTGGCAGTCATTATCTATATGCTGTTTTATTTATTAAATATTGAGCCGCCTGTCGCACCCGTGGATTGTAGGTTATGTACAATATTTGAAACTACAAAACCTAACACCTACTCAATGAACTCGATTCATTTCTCATTTTGTAAGAAAGATTGGCGCCATTCGTATGCGAGAACACTCATACTTTGGCCATATATCGATTTTAAAAACACGTTGACACATTATTTTTGTATGGAAGATTCCCTGTCATACGCTTAGAATACTCTCGAAGAATGGTAACAATAACACTGTTAGTTTCCTTGAAAGGAGAGGTTTTGTGTTTTTGATAACTACGGACTCTGCATAGGTTTAAAAACTTCCTGCCCAAAGTACCAAAAAGCTGCTTGTGCAGGCCTTAATTTTTCCTATTATAGACTAAGCTGATGTGTGCACTACCAACATTTCCCAGGCTTCCCTAAACAGACTCGATCGTATATTAAATAATAGAAAACGCTTTATTTTCGGCTTGCGTAAATTAGATTACGTCTCAGGTTATCGTTACCAACTGTACATTAGTTTTGGGATATCCCTTAGGATTTAGGATTTTTACTGTATAAGTTTCAAACGGCTGTACTTACTTGTGTTTAGTCACTACACAATATAATCAAAGACTAAATATTTTCATTATTCCTTATTGATAATATAAAAAAATAGTCATTTTAAAAATCGTTTTCCTACCTGCACTCAATTTTCTATTCTTTAAAACAATAGATTATTTTTAATTAGTAGGTACAGTCGCCATCAAATATATCGGAGCGGCCAAGGTACTCAAAAATATCTGAACTTACACTTTATCGCCTTGACAATAGAGGCGTTGTTCAGATATTTGTGACCACCTTGGCCGCTTCGATATATCTGATGGCGACTGTACTTAAATTATTAACGCTGAGATATGTAGTGATCACGCGAGTCGTTTTGTATGCTCAATCTAATGTGCAACATAAGTTGTGCCGTTATTCCCACCAATAGTTGTGTGCACCTTGGCGAGCCAACTGCTCAAACTACCAGTGTAACATGACCGCGAGATTCGTAGCAATGCAGCACACTTATACTGGTTTATTTTCTACTGCTCACTCGTGCTAGGTCAGCAGTTGGAATTCAAATGTCATACCCTGTCTATGTTTAGTACTTAGATATTAGCGCAATCTATTGACGAGTAACTGTATTATGATGTGGCTCTGTAAGTTAAGTTCATTATCAGAACAAAACCTAATATGTCACATATTTTTTTATAACAATTTAAACCGAGAATCCTGGCTGTTAAAGTCGATTTCCTATTTAGAAATAACTATCGGTAATATCGTCTTGGCATGGAAAGCTGTTAACTAATAAGTTTTATTCCAGCGCCTGATTAATTGCAAACAGTTTTCACAGATCAGAAGAAAATAAACCGCAGGCGTCCGGTATAAATGCATTTAACTTCAACCTGCCTCTTTTCCCCCCCACTGAGACATCTTCCACGTTATGTTCCAATTATATACATCGAATGCCACGATATCGTACTGAAGCAAGAACTCTCAGTATTGCGTCGTTCCCTAAATTTTTAAACAACTTTTCTGGTCTGCTACTCTTGAACCGGGGCTTAAAGCTGCCAGATTGCCAGATTAGGTAATAACAATAGTATAGCAGTCTAACTATATCAATTTCGTTGCTCTCATTATTGTGTCATTCCTGCCGTGGCCAGCTCTTTGTCCATTTGGTCAGGTTTGCATGATATATAATTTGGCAATGTCGAGCAGGTGGTGTGAAATAGTACATTACTGCAGAGGCCGTGAAATAAGGGATTTAAGGACGAGATTGACAACAATGTAAGAAAAAATGTTTAAATTGCTGTCTTTTTTATTTTTTAAACTTGATATTTGAAAAAGATATTCGAGCACCATGTTTAAATATAGTACCATATATTTTGTTTTTTCTTTTTTAATTTTAATGTCGCAAGTATGCTTACATAGAGTGGTCGTTGGGTGTTTGTAATATTTCCTTTGTCAGTCTAATCTTAGTGAGCAATTTTAAAAAGTTAGAGCAGCGGACAATAATGTACGTTTCATACTAACTCCCTACATTACTTCTTGGCCTAGGTCAAGAAGATAAACATTTTTTCTTACATTGTTGTCAATCTCGTCCTTAAATCCCTTATTTCACGGCCTCTGCAGTAATGTACTATTTCACACCACCTGCTCGACAATGCCAAATTATATATCATGCAAACCTGACCAAATGGACAAAGAGCTGGCCACGGCAGGAATGACACAATAATGAGAGCAACGAAATTGATATAGTTAGACTGCTATACTATTGTTATTACCTAATCTGGCAATCTGGCAGCTTTAAGCCCCGGTTCAAGAGTAGCAGACCAGAAAAGTTGTTTAAAAATTTAGGGAACGACGCAATACTGAGAGTTCTTGCTTCAGTACGATATCGTGGCATTTGATGTATATAATTGGAACATAACGTGGAAGATATCTCAGTGGGGGGGGAAAAGAGGCAGGTTGAAGTTAAATGCATTTATACCGGACGCCTGCGGTTTATTTTCTTCTGATCTGTGAAAACTGTTTGCAATTAATCAGGCGCTGGAATAAAACTTATTAGTTAACAGCTTTCCATGCCAAGACGATATTACCGATAGTTATTT